>VYZP01017991.1:0-23059 GCA_013400635.1 Hypocryptadius cinnamomeus | reverse complement strand
TTCTTGTCAAACTTTCATCCTTCCCAACAATCTCTCATTATCTGAAGTTGGCTAATGTTCTGCCATCTTAATATGATGCTCAGAGCTACACCCCTAGGCAGCTCAGAATGTGAAAAATATGAAAGCTAAAACTTAAGACATCAGTATTAGCCACCTGGAGCTGTGCTCTCTCTGCCCATGATGAGAGGAAGTATGCACAGGAAGAAGTGAAATGGTATTGTGGAGAAAGAGAAGACCCTGGGCACAAAGTATTGCTCCCAGGATATAAGGACATTGTTCTTATTTTTATTTATGATCTCCTACTCGCATCCTGGTACACTGAAGGCCTTGCCACTGTTATATCGTCACACAATATCAGACTAACCTGCAAGAATGTTAACTATGTTAAGTATGTTAGAAAATGCCTAGGCTAGCTGTCTAAATACATAGATGTCTGAGCACTCACAATCTCAGGCAATGCAACAAGCAAAGGACAGAGGACAGGGAGGAGGACATGCTCATACAAAGGTACATGTAGCCAGTTTGGGTTTGGGAGGTTTTGCTGGCTGGATGCCAGGACAATAAAGCACATCTCTGCACAGTAAGACCCCTGTGGATGCTTCCCAGCTCTCAAAAACTTGTCCCTCAGTCAATTCTCTGTTATCATCCAGAAGAGCCATGAGGGGGCTCAAAAATAGCCATAACCTGGCACAGAGAGGCAAAGCAGAGAAAGATGCAGGTGCCTAACAGGCAAAACAACAGCACAGGGACTTGTTCTGTTTAGAGTCTTCCAGGCACAGGCAGCACTTGTGAATGACATCATCAAGTTTTCACATCAACACATGCCTCTGTGCCTCTTTTTTAACAGGAAATTAGGCTAACATGATTAAAAATCACTTGTCTCTTCACCAATTAATTTGATTTTTTTGAGGAGGCAAGGTATATATCTGGGGAATTTTTATCTCATCACAGTTCAACCCAGAGATGCTGATCCCAGTATCTCTGAACTTCCTTTTCTGAGGAGCCACAGCAGAAGAAGATATAATTACAGCCTTCTTTAAAACCTTCCAATCTTGTCTCTGGCCTTGGAAGTATATGGTATTTATTAGCTATTCTTAAGGGTGTCAGAATATATTTCTTCTTGGGTTTATAAATGTACAAGTAGGCTGAGTGACACTTCCATTGTACATTTTAATATCCACAATGTCCTATTACCCAAGTCTCAAGTCCAAATTACACTTGTTTAATTACACTTGGCAGATAACTTGTGCACAAATACCTTGACTACCCTGTGTGATATTTGAGAAATGTGTGCAATATAAGCCAAAAGGTGGAGAAAAGCTTTTGCATTTCTCTTCCTCCTTATATTGTGCAGCACTCTCTGTCTTTACCAGCACAAGCACAGAGTAAAGGTCAGACTCTCTTCCTCATGGATGGACTCCCTGATATTTGAGATTGCCTCCTTGAAGCCAGAGATGGGGATTTCTTAATGCAACCTCATCACTGCAACATTCTCTGTGCTCTCCCTTCAGGTGTGTTCTGGGCCCTTTACCAGCCCTTTACTGGGAGCCAGCCTCCATCACACAGCCCAGTCACTCCCAGAGGACACTGTCAAGTTTATCTGCAAAGTAACTGGTGGTCACAGTTCACCTACATCCACTGGTACCAAATGTCACCTGGGACCTCCTCTACATACACAGAGATTGGTCTGTATCACCCTTTCTGGGTCTGATATTAATTGGAATCATAGATTTCGTCCAAAAGAAGTATCTACCCACACAGATGCCTGCATGCTGCTGGTGCATGAGCTGGACAACCAACTCAGCAAGTGTTATCACTCACTGCATGGTGTGGGACTGCACCCACAACCATTCCCTCAACCTCTGTCATTTACTGCAGCTGTAATGTGTTTGCAGAAGAATGATCAAAAGATTACCTGAACTTTTTGCATAGAGACATGCCAGCTTCTTTGTCTAGACACGGAAAACGGCAGCCAGAAATGTCAGAAAGTGCTTGATAGGGAACTGGGGACATGCAACATGGGGGAAAGGAGGAAGGGAGAAAAGCAATCCTAAATGACAAAGGGGAAAGAGGGAATTTTGGATGAAATTGCTGAGTTTACATGTCCCGTGGCAGTTTCCAAGTTTTACCCCAGGATAAGCAACTTTACAGATGCAAACCCCAGAGAAATGGAAAAAGAAAATTATGCCCAGGTGTGAATTGGGAAGGGCAAAGTAAATGCTGGGGAAATCCTTGTGAGAGAAACCCACATCTAACTGAAAGTCTTTCCCAAACTATCTTCAGTTGAAGAGCTGGACAGGAGACAGAAGGGACTGCATATACCTGTGATTTCCAAGGGACCATTCTAGGAGCCACATAGCACTGGCTGCTGCAGCCCCCTCTTGCCACTCCACAGCAATTCAATACAAGTGCAGTCTTTCCGAGAGTTAATGAGAGGTGTCTCATTAACCAGTATAGTACAAAGTATCCTACTTTGTACGATGCTGTCTGTCCCTCCCTAGGTTGTTGACTCCTCCCTCTAAGGCTGTTAAATGATGTGAGGTAAGCCACACAATTAATAAGCAGCTGGGAGAAGATCCTAAGCTGTGGTATATTTATCAAATAAAAGTCAAGTACACACAACACCTATTTACAGAAACATAGGACTTAAATATACACTCTTAGCAGACACATAGGAAGACCCCTTGGACTTTGAATGTAAAACGCAAATAAATTTGGGAGCTGAATTACAAAGTGTCAAAGTGTGGGAATTACTCCATTATTCTGGGAAAATTATATCTTGTGTAAGCGATTTGTTTCTACTTTAAAAACAAAGAACCCCAATAGCAACAGTATCAGTAAACTGTCATTATGCATTTTTTCAGATTATCTGGATGAGGAAGCAGTGGAGATGGGAGATAGCCATGTAAGACAGCTGTTCATTAGCAGGTTTTCAGATGTCAGTACAGACTTTTTTTTCTGGTCTGTTTGATTAATGCCAGCTGATATAAAAATACTTAGACCCATGTGCCTCATTTGCCTTTAGAAGGACCAATCACCTCTTGAATAGTTTTAATCACTGTTTTGATTAAAAAATCAGATAGTAAACTACACTTGATTCATAAAAAGCATGTTCTAAAAAGGAGTCTCTTGCTGATTTCAAAACATAAGAACATGAAAGTGAGTATATTACTACTGATGACATGTCATATAAGTTTATACAACAAAACATCTCCCTTTAAGCTAGAGAGCTAAACTTACATTTCAGCCTGCTGAAATTTATAAGGGTAACAAGACCATGGGAAAAGCCTGACTATGAAAACAGTGGCCTTGATAGGCAGAGAGAAATCCCACCTATTGAGTGATGTGAAAACCAGCAGCTGTAGGGCCAGGTAATGGAAGATGTTTGCTGGTCAGGCATACTTTTGATGTATATTTGTGATATTTTAATTATTGGAGTAATCAGTAAAAGTTTGAAAACATTGGGACTTTTTTTTGCCGTACTGGATAACTCCAAACGATGACTGTAGGAAGAGGGATTTCTGGTAGAAGCTGTATTACAGGATCCTATTTGATGTTCAATGTTCAAAATAAATAGAACAAATTGTTAAGAGAAACATTTTGGAGGTATTTTCATGGGATGAAAAATCATCCTACATAACCTCGGTCTGTAAGAGAGGTAAGAAATTAAGCTGATCTCTGTCTATCTGGTACCTTATCTGGCAAATACATCTTGGAGAGCAGGGCTCACAGTACAACAAGCAAAGGGAAAAAAGGGGACTCTACTCATCATCCAGGCAAATTCCCTGTGGAAATAAAAAAGAAGGAAAAAAAGAAGTCTTTCTCAGTAGTGAGCACTCTTCTTACAAGGGTGGGTTTTGGAGATGAGTGGTTTTTGGGCTTGGGGCAGGGGGAGAGGTTGCCTGTTTGGTTGGGTTTTTCCCTTCTGTTTGAGAGTTAACCAAAAGGAAATGGCTCATGCATCATTATTTAACCTGTAGCTGGCACAGCCTCATTGGATAGTTTTCAGCCACTCAGATCTGCTTCACCCCCTCTTCAGGCTGACCCTGATCCTGTTCCTGTAAGGAAGCCCTAAGAAGAGCAGTGGTGATGTGGTTGCTGAGCACTTTCTTCCTGGCAACTGTTTTTTCTTGTACTTGTATGTGCCCTGCTCATTCTGCTGCCTGCACAGTCACCAGTGGAAAAGGGGATGTTCTTACAGCTTCTCTGTTTTTTCTCTTTTATTGCCACAGGTGGCTCTGCACAAGATTTGCAGCAAACCCCTATATCCATCACCAAGCCAGAAGGCAAAACAGTGCTAATCAATTGCCATGTCTCCAGTCGTGATTTAAGCAATGTTTTTATTCACTGGTACCAAAAGAGGGTCAATGCAGTTCCCAAGCGTGTTGCCTACATATTCTCCAAATTTTTCCTTGAAAACCAGTCTGATGAGGGGAAATTTACTGTTGAGAAGGATCCCAGCAAATCTGTCTGCACCCTGACAGTGAGCAAAGTAACGCTGCAAGACTCTGCCACCTACTATTGTGCTAGTTGGGATGCACAGTAGTAGAAAGCCACAAGGGACCTGCACAAAGACATGCTCTACTTTCCAAATAAGAACCTGAAGTGTTTGACAACACGCAGGAAGACTGCCACCCTACTTTTCCCAAAAGCTTTGAATCAGATTGCACAGACAGCCAGATACAAAAGATGCTGCTGAACTTTGCAGATGCACACTACGGCCAGTACCAGTAGACCTGTTATTTCACTTTGCCAACAAAAAGGAACAAAAAGGGCATTTTTTGGGCCAGGATGGATTGCCTCTGAGTGAGTTTATAAGACGACAGGTTTGGCTAAAAGTGGGGTTCTGCTAAAGACAGGCAAAATCTTTCTATTCTCACTACCCTTCAAGCTACATCTTTGGAATAAAACCTTTGTTCTGTCATTTGAGTGGCAGAATAGAAGGTTATAAGTGAAAATAAACTTGAAGCACCAATCAAGACTGCAGATGCAATTACCCATTTTGTACTTCTTTGTCACTTGAGAATCTGGTTGTATTTTCTCTTTGTTTTCTTCTTGGAGTTGATCAAATTTTCATTTAGGTTAAAACACAAGTGTTCTAATTTATTTCAGTGGGGCTTCTCAACCTACATAGCAAGACTAGCTATAGAATATATGTTTTTATTTTTGCACACAGAAAGACATTCCTTTGAGTTATTTCAGCTCTTTCTGTTTATGGACAAATGTTGCGGTGAACCCAAGGGGTTCTCAAAGGATGAGGACGGATCCGAGTCGTGAATCTTGACTCCATGTTTCAGAAGGCTGGTTTATTATATTATGATATATATTATATTAAAATACTATATTAAAGCTATCCTAAAAAGGATAGAGAGAAAAGATCCATCAGATGGCTAGCAAGAATAGAAAAGGAATCAATCACAAAATCCTGTGACTGCTCAGAGAGTCCACACAGCTTGACCGTGATTGATCATCAAGTAGAAACAATCCACATGGACCAATGTGGTTGCACCTGTTCAGGCACAGTTGCATTCCACAGCAGCAGATAATTATTGTTGACATTTCTCTGCTGAGGCTCCTCAGCTTCTCAGGGGGAAAATCCTGGGAATAGAATTTTTCATAAAATATCATGGCTACAGATGAACAATATATAGATAAAGTCATAGGACCATTGTGTTCCTACCCCAAAGGACCCAGTATTGCCAATCACCAGTATGGTATCTTCAGAGCACACAGCACTGGGGCACTGGCTGCATTTCACAGGAGATTGAAAGATCACATTCCTTGTACCACTGTAGGACAACAGTTACTGGATCTGTGTAAAAATTCTTAAAAAAAAAATAAAAAGCTGGCTAACATAAGTAAAATGAATGACAACAAAAGGAAAAGGAGAATAGGTTTAGTTTTCTTTCCAAGGGAACTGGAAGTGACCTTGTGTCTGACAAATTACTTTGAATTGCACAAAATAATTTCTATATTTTGCTTGGCATAATTGTCTTTAGTTTAAACTAGGCCTATGGGGGTTGTAAAGCATTTGTGTTTCTTTGCATTGTGATTCTTTCCAGCATTTGGAGAAGCCACTCTGAGGTGTAGCATCTCACCTTGCCTGTGACAAGACACAGTCACAAGCTCAACAATCCTGCTTTTGAGCTCCAAATGTCTGCTGTGTATTTTCCTGGTCTTCAATATTTGATCTGTGTCATGAGCAGTAATTTCACACCCCTCCAATTCATTTAGATCCATGATTTGAGTTTTATTTTTTTATGTTTTATTGGCAGACAACCTGAGGAAAAGTCCATAGTCCAGGCATTGTTTAGAAGCTTTCAGCTAGTTTAAAAGCAGTGATGGTATTTGCTTCAGACTACAGAATTACTTTGTAGATGAGTTGAGGTAGTTGGAGGGGGGAGGGAGGGAGGGAAAGAGGGAGAGGTTAGTGCTGCTTGTGTAAAGCTATAATCTGACAGTTAATTTAACAGGGTTCAATCAGGCTGCTTTATCTCACACAACACCTGCCAGGACAACCTCTCCAAAAGCCCAAGTGGTATTTCCTTTCCTCAGTTGCTGTGCTCTGTCCCTGCTGGGAGTGCTGTAAACTTCCTCCTGAGGGCAGACACAAGCAAGAACACTCAGGATGCTGCTGCTTCCTCTCCTGGCCCTGACTGCAGCTTGGTCTCGTAGGTTCCCTTTGTCACCATGACACAGGGCAGTGGAAGGAAGCATCCCATGTTTATGTGTGTGAATGAATAGCAAGCTAAGAGTACTTGGTCTGTTCTCTCTCTTTCTTTCTAGATGGGCAAGCACAAGTGCTTCTGAAGAAGAGAGAAGTACCCATTACCAGAAGGCACAAGACAACTACATCAATGGACTTTATAGCCGAGGGTATTCCTGGCTTCCAGTATGCTATACACATTGGTACCGACACGTACCCGCCAAAGCTCCAGAACAGATTCTGTACATTGGACCCAGTGCAGTTTCTTATGATGACAATTCCTATAGCAACAAGTATTCTTCTTCAAAGAAAGGTACAAATGTTTGCACTTTCACAATCAACGACAATAACTCCAATGATGTAGGTTCCTACTACTGTGCCTACTGGCATTTCCACAGAACTAACAGGTGACAGGCAGCCAGTACAGAAATCTGCCTGTGCCCTGAGGGGCAGGCTTTCTGTCAAACACATAGAATCCTAATTGTACTTTCCTACCCCTAAAACACCCCAACGTGTTTATGCTGAGTATGTTTACGTGAATATCACACAAGGAGAAAAGCAAAGATGTGCTACAATTTAGGTGGTTTACTGCTCTGTGCTGGGGAAAATGAGCACTCCTGTGGGTGATGGCATTGCAGCTAAATTATATAGTAACACAGATAATCTCTGAACAATACAGGTACTTTCCCAAATACAGTCTGAGAAAGCAAAAACGAAGAAATATTGGGGAGGGAGCATAGGAGAAGGATATTTGCACTTAAGATCTAGTCTGAGAGGCTTCAAATACAGGTGATGGTGAAGATACAGGTGATACTTATCAGTAGTAACTTCCAACTTAATGGTTATGATGACAATGACTTTCGTAGGCAAGGATATTACACTGGGCAACACCCAAAAAGACTGTTCCAAGAAAGAGTTGTGAAGACCCTTTACAAGAACAAGCTGCAGCTTAAACTTGGGAACATATAGAAATGATGATACAGCACTGCTCAGTCAGCTCTGAGGAGAGCTGCAGTGGAATTTCATGTGGCAAGGGTATTCACAAACCCCATCCATGTGAGTTCTTTTTTTGTTCTTTCATTGTAGATATATCTGCACTACAGGACCTGACACAAACTCATGTATGTATCACAAGGACAACAGAAGAATATTAACTTTTTGTACAAGTTGTAACATGAGATTTATTTGTGTACAGTGGTATTGACAAAGTCCTAAAAAAGGTCCAGAGGATTCTCTCTTTTGGGTCAGAAAATAAGAATTTTTTCTCAGGGGAGAGCATGATGTATGATGGCTGCTGCCCAGGGGACCATTTGCTATATAAAGTCTTTGTGGGCACATTTTCAGCCTTTGAAATCAAGGAAAGTACAAGAAAAAGCAAGGGGCAGCAAATAACTGTCTGGTAGAAATGCATGCTTCACTCTGGTTTTGCCACAGCCACTGACGCTGTCTTGTAATAGAGCCACCAGCTGTATTTTTCCTATTTGGTGCTACAACCTCATTATCGAGGAAGGCAGGCACTTGCACAGAGGTCCAACACCTCACTGCTGGCAAGATGCTACTGCCAGAGGAGCTCCTTATTTCATGCAGCAGAAATGCAAAGATCTTCAAAAGAAATGTGTCATGGCTAGTCAGTGCAGTCAAATGTTTACATGGCATTTTCTGTATCTGTAATTCTTGATGCACAGTGAAATTAACAGCTGCCTGTTTTTTCTAAGATTCATAGATAGACAAATATAATTAAGTATTCCTAGGCCTGTTCCTATGCAGTTGGAGGTGCAAAGCTAACCAAAATCCTTCCCCTCAGGAGAGGAGGAGACACAGAGTGCTATGTGTATTATAGTAATTCGTGCTGGTAGAGAATATATAGATGCATGAAATATGTCCAAAATATAAAATCCTAAAACACACTAGCAGGGTGTAGTGGATAGAATGCAGTAAAATAGAGATACTGATGAAAATAATCACACCTAATTGAATACAGCTGTGTTAATTACTGCCTTTAACAGGCCACAGCCGGATCCAGTTGGGTTGGGTATTATAAAAGAGCAGGTTAACTTGTTGAGGAGTCAGATGAAGTCTGGTGGCTGTGGTGTAAAGAGCTGCTTGGGAAAGCACGCCACAAGGTATGGAACTTTATGTAATATAGCAATTTAGAACCTTTGTAACAACATAGCAATTTAGAACCTTTGTAACGACAGCAGGGGAAAAGGAGTTGCTTCACAGNATCTGTGTTCACCCAGCTCTGATCCCGGGGTCGGTGCTGTCCTTGATTGTTGGCTGTCGGAATTGTATATCGGTCGCGAATAAATTTTTATTTTTTTTTAAATTAAATTGGCTGGATTGATTTTTACCTATAACACACATTCCATCGACCAATCTGAAGCAGGCAAAACTTTTTTCTGTCCCTCCACCTCTTTCTGCTGTCTTGGTTGGAAAGACAGGTATCTGCTAGGGAAGACAGGAGTCTCCCTTGGAATGGAGAACGGAAACCCCCTCCTTCCGAATTATTGTAATTTTGAAATTAAGGGGCTCTGAGGCAAAGATATGGGAATAGGAATAACAGTTCTTTACTAATATGTATAACAAGGCAAACGAAACAACAGCCACAGCATCAATAACAAACATCAGCAGTAACAGCCTTCCACATGGCGCTTTCCCCTTCGGTGCAGTTACGGTCACAGCCGGCAGGGGGCGCCGTTGGCTCCCGTGGGCCGGGCATGCGCGCTGGTTCTCCACCCGGCTGCAGGGAGGAGTGGCTTTGCCTCACGAAACCCCCTAGGGCAGCCCGTCCCGGTGCCCAGCAGGACTCTTGGAAGCAGCAAGCTGGGACGGCAGCAATGAGCAGAACTCCTGCGGTGGTGGACAAGATGTATCAGGAGCTCTGCAGTGGTAGCTGGAAACTGTGGGATGTCCCGGCAGGGCAGGGGGTGCGGGGCCCAGCAGCAGAAGAAAGCTCCCAGCTGGGTTATGGCAGTGGCAGCGAATTCCTTTTCCAAGCTGCAGGTCCGACCATCCTCCTCCCAAACACAGAGCGAGAGGGAGTTCCTAGCTGCCCCAAGCCCTGTGCTTTTGCCTGTCCTTTTACCAGCCTCTATTCTCGCGGTGTCTCTGACCCTCCGAGAGAAACTCCCAAAAAAACAGAGGAGTTCCTCCTCCTTGCCTCTCAAGCACCCAGCCATCAGTGCTTCTTAGCAACTCAATGGGAAAAAAAATCCACAAGTAACAAGGAAAGAAAAGGAAAGAAAAACCCAACCCCCAACACTGCCCCAAAGCCCCCATTTTATACCATAACTTTTTGGCCCTTTCCAATGAGATAGAACAATCACATGCTGTAGATGGAGTTTGGTAACTTTAGTCATACATATATTACATGTTCTTCCTCATTTGCATTCCAAGGAGCATGAAAATTAAATATGTCAATAATTAAGGGTGTCACTTACTTTTAGTCAGAATTTATTAACACAAAATGTAAAATAAACAGTTTGGTCCCCCTCCAATGTCGGAGGCAGCCTTTGTTGTCTGATCTTTTCCAGAGAGTTTTTGTGTGCCTTTTCTTCTCATCAGACCAGATTTACAACACAGCTCACCTTTCAGGGTGAAGGGAGGGTGAGGACAAGGGGTGGGTGGTACACAGGCACTCTGTGCCTCACTGGAACAACACAGGGCTGTGAGACCTCCACTTTGCCCCAGGCATCCTTTGGTTGTGAGACCTTGCTCGAGCCAGATGTAAGGGCAGCACGGAGCCCAGCTCATGTTATCCTCAACCAGGCTCATAAATTCCATGCGTACTTAAAGCAACACTGTACATTTCCGACCATTTGCCACACTGTTGCAGGCAGATGCCCTCAGGTGGGAAGTAGCCTGACCATCTCTCCATCCTGTCAAGATCCCTCTGAAAGGCTGCACATCCCTCTGGGGTATCAGCCACTCCTCCCAGCTTCATGCTATCAGTGAACTGAGGAGGCATGTGTCCCTTCCCCCAAGTCATTGATGAACAAGTTAAGCAATACGGGACCCAGCATTGAACCTTGCCAGACACTACTAGTGACAGGCCTAGTTAAGGCTTAGTTGGGGTTGTTCAGCCTGGACACAAAAATGCTTAGGGGAGACCTTATTGAAGCCTTCTAGTATCTAAAGGGCACTTATGAAAAACAAATCTTTACATGGGTAGATGGTGATAGAAGAAGGGGGAAGAGTTTTAAACTGAAAGAGCTTTGGAGCAGATGTTAGGAAGAAATTATTTATTCTGAGAGTCGTGAGGCACTAGAACAGGCAACCCAGAGAAGATCTAGATGCTCCATTCCTTGTGATGTGTTCAAGGCCAGGTTGGATGGGGACCTGAGCAACCTGACCTAGAGGGTGACATCCCTGCACATGGGGTAGAGGTGAGAGCTTGATGATCCCTCCCAACTGAAAGCATTCTATTATTCTATAATTCTCTAAAGTTTTAAGGAAAGGTGGAACATTCTTCTGGGACAGCTTTGAGGTCTCTGAAGAGAGGACAACATTCTTGGGAAGGGCCAGGCTGAACAACTTGAGTGTGCTCAGTAGGAAGTCTGATATAAGTCTAGTAGTAGAGAGATGAAGAAGTTTTTTTCAGATTGAGTAATTTTTGTCCTTTCTATGCTGCTCCTGCATGGTTTAGCTTGTCAGTAAATTTAACACCCTCTGTGGTAATGTGTTGAAGAACGACCATTGGATGTGGTGAATGAGTAATTTCCTCCTCCCAGTCATTTGATGCTTTGTCCACCTGAAGGGCTTTATAACATTTCTGTTTATTTCATTTTCAGGTCTAATCTGCACAGGCAATATGTTGCTGTTTCCAGTCCTTCTTGCAACTTCATTTTGGTCCTGTAAGACCTTTTTCCTCTTCTCTCTCCTTCCTGTCTACAGTGAACATAAGCCTTGTTCCAAACTCCAGGAGTTTCACCCCTCATGCAGTTTCTCTGCTTTCACTTCCAGGTGTAGACATGCAGTCAGTGCCAGTGCAAACCCCCAAGATGCAGAACCAGATGAAGGGCACGTCTGCCAGCATGTCATGTCAACTGAGAGACAAAAGCGTTGTGCACTGGTACAAGCAGCTTCCCGGACAGCCGCCGAAGAGGATACTGTATGACTCTGGAGGAACACCTGTTTTTGATGACAGCAATGATAGAAATCGATTTCAAGTTCAGAATGATCGTACTCAGCCCATATACAAGCTCGTGATAAATTCTTTAACCCTGAGGGATTCTGGCACTTATTACTGTGCGTACTGGTTTTATCAAGGCACCACAGCATTAGTTTGGCAAAGATAAGCCTTACAAAAAGACTCTTTGTGCTCTGAACCGCAAGCTGTGAACTCTGCTAAAAATTCAAATACTTCCTTATTCCACACCTTTCATGATTTTCTGCAGCAGGAGAGGAAAAACAAAGTCTTACGACTTAAATATCTGATGTTGACAATCAGTATATCATTTCAGGGCTCAGATTTGTCTGTAACATCCAGAAAAGTGAAGCTTTCCTGTCACTTTAAGATAAATATATGAAACATTGCTCCTAAAATAAAGGCTAGATTTTACTGAAAGCACTCACCTGACAGTGAACACAGTCTCTGTGTGTGAGTTACAGATTTCTCTTCTCTGTTAGAATTCTAGCAAGCAGAGCAAAATTTCTTCATCCCTCAGTGTTTTCTCTTGAAAAAAAAAAACAGGAATAGCAAAGAAGAGGGGAAGACCAGCTGATCTTGCACATCCTCCTTCATATTTTTCTTTTGCCTTCCTTTTGATCTCAGTCACTAAAAAGTCCTACAACAGCACAGAAAACCTAATTTTATCACCACAATTCCTCATTTGATATGTCCAATGCATAAATTGAAATCCTCAGCCACGAGCTATGCCATAGACAAGCAAAGACTCTCAGAGCCTGTGGGTTAAGTGTACTGAGTTTTAGAAATCAGATTCTACAATCAAAGACTGGTTCCAGGAAAGCTGGCATTTTACTGAAAGCTAGGTCAAAAAAACACTGAGATACTTTTATGTCTTACATTTTCTGAATTGGAGTGCATGTGTTCAGTACCTTTTAAAAATTAGCACAAATGCCTCCACAGTGATGGATTTATAGTTCTACAGGCTCTGAGCATTTTTTGTTGAAGTTTCTATGTGATTTGAGTATATAACATCTTGCTATGGATATTTCTGTCTTCCTCAACTATTTGAAAAATAGGTTGTAGTACATGTGACTTCCGATGTTAACTTCAGTCAGCCTGCCTTTTGTTGTTGTATTGTGGGATCTGAGAATTTCTCACAACCAGTCTAGGAGGTTTCAGGATTGAGTTGGCAGCAACTTCCTGACATGGGTGATTGGGCAGCCAATAAGGACCTTGCTGTGTATGGAAAGGTAAGGGCAGCCTTGGCTGCAGTGACTATGAGCCAGTGGCGTTCAGACTCCTGAGAGGAGGCAGCAGGGCAAAAGGCAGGACCTCAGCCTTGGACTTCAGGAGAGTAGACTTTAAAGTTCTTCAGAGATCTGCTTGGAAACATCACATTGAATACAACCCTGAAGTGTCCAGGAATGCCAGTTGATATCCAAGAATCTTCTCCAGGTTCAAGAAAGGTCCAGTCTGACACCTAGAAAACTAAGTAGAGGCAGCAGGAGTATCTCAAGAGTAAGCAAAAGGCTGCTGACTTTAATCAGGTATAAAAATGAAGTATAAAAGAGGTGGAATCAGGGGCAGGTGATCCAGGAGGAGTATGGAGCTGCTGTTCAACCATGCAGGAATGGGCTTAAGAAAGCAGTAAACCAGCTAGAATTGAATTTGGCAAATGAGGTAAAGGGAAACACGAAAGGATTCTACAAATACAGCAGCAGCAAAAGAAATGCTAGGGAAAGTTTCTGGATGGGGCAGGGAAACTGGTGATGTATGACATGGAAAAACCTGAGGTACTCGGTATTTTCTTTGCCTCAGCATTTACCAATAAAATGGCCTTCAGGTATCCCAGGCCTCTGAGACCAGATGGAAAGTTTGGATCAAGAAAGATATAGCCTTTGGTGGAGGAAGATCAGCTTGGACTCACCAGTCACAGGGGAGACCCCACAGCATCAAACCCACTTATCAAGATGTCTCTCTGCAATGGCTGTTGACAACAGCTGTTCTCTTTTAGTTTCCAGCCTTTTTTCCAAGAATTGTTTGCATCTCAGCTAAGCTTTGAAACTGAAATCCTGTGGCTGTGCATTTCCTTCCGCACGCTAAACCAAAGCAAAGGCAAGTCCCAACAGCTGAGCTACTGCAGTCGCTGCAGTCACTGCAGGTTGATGGTCTTCAGCTTTGGTGGAGGGCAGTACCAGCACAGGGACACCCTGGGCACTTCTGCACCTTGCACCTAGGTTGTGGACTAGGTTAGGGCTAAGATGAATCAGCAAAAGGCAGTTCTCATCTGCCCTGACACTGTGCACCTCTCTGCACCCCTCAGGTGAGGTATGCAATCCCTGCCCACAAGGGTAACCTCCAGGCTTCACTCCACCATACATTTCTGGACATGCTCTTGGTCGCAGCCTTTTCTCAGTCACTTTGACTGAGTTTTGTAGGGCCACAATCCTTGGATTTTATCAATATTTCCCATATTTACTTGAAAAGCAGACAGGACTACAGCTGTTTTACCAATTTTAATATTTGGCAGCCCGGAGAGAGTTTTCTGCAAAAACACCCCATCTGCTTGCACACAGAACGTTCATCACTGAAGACCATTCAAGAGAGCCACTTCCTCCTTCCGTACAACACGGTTCCCATTCGGAGTCCCTTTCATCCTCCTCTGAATCTCAATGAGAACAAAGCGTGACAAGCAAACATGCTGCTGCTCATAGTGTTCGTGGCCACAGCCTCTTGGTCTTGTAAGTACTTCCTTATTTTCCTACCTTTCCTCACAGGCACCCATTGCTTTGCATCCATAACAGGCATCTTTCCAAATCCCTGAATTCCAGCTAATTACATAATTTGTCCTTTTCTATTTCCTAGATGGATTTGCACAGGAAATTCCCATGCAGAGTCCTATATCCATCACCAAGTTCCAAAAAAGTGCACGGATGACATGTGAAATGCAAACATTAGAGGCAAATTTTGATGGCATCTTCATACACTGGTATAAGCAGAAGGAGGGTGAAGCTCCAGAGAGGTTTCTGTTTGTTTCAGGAGGCAAAGTTACCGTTGAAAGTGGCTTTCAAGCAAACAGATACATAGCTGAAATAAGTTCTGTCCAGAAGCAGGGTGTTCTTACAATAAAAGATGTAATTCCAGATGATGCTGCTACTTACTACTGTGCCTACTGGGATCCTCACTGTGATAGAAACGCAAAGATCATCAAGGCAAAAAAAACACCCGCAATGTCTGAACCACAAGGTTGTAACTGTGACACTCCACCAGTCTTCTCACTGCATCTGAGTGAGCTGCCGAAAAGCCCAGCCTTTTTCTGCTACTCCAAAAGAGTGGATAACCCCGCATAAATGTCCTTCTCAGTCTGGTTTATCATTAGCAGTCCTGTCTTCAATGCACATCTACTGTTCTAAGGGCAAAGGAAATCTTCACTGCCTTAAAACTTAGCACATAAATACTGGACACTTACCTGCTCCTTTGGTGTTTTTACACAGCCATGGCATAATTCTGGTGGTCTTTAGGGGAGCAAACAGAGAAGCAGTAGTCTTCTTGTTTGGCCACTTTTCTCCATAGGAAAGAGTAGGCAGAAAAGAAATACAGTGTGCTGAAGGAAGTACCTCAGTGGTGGAAATTATATGCTTGCCACTGCCTGGCACTTTGGAGAAAAAGTTTCACCATGTAATATTCCCTGCTGTACATGTAAGCAACTGTAAGCCATTGGAAAAACTGCAAGCCCTGTCTACCCTAATTCAGTTACCACAAAATTGTACACAGACCACTTCAAATTAGAGATTTTTGATCTCTTACCTACCAGAGCTGATGATGTGATGCTTATAAATATCTTCTTCGTCCATTTCCTGTTAAAACAAATAGGATTGTTATGGTTTAGGAATGATATTCCCCAATTTAGTGTTCCCACTGAATCACTCCAAACCTTGTGTTGCTCCCTCACTCCCACTTCCCCTTCCCCTACCACCTGCAGTGAGCTAGAGAGGAGAACTGAAGGCACAAAAGTAAGAGATCATGGTTTGACACAAGAACAATTTACTGGAAACAGCAATGTGATAAGAAAAGGAACAGTAACAGCAATACTAACTACAGTGTACAAGAAAGAGGCAAATTATTTGTGTGCAGAAACTCACCACACAGAGCCATGTAAAACATGAACCACTGCCATGCGACCCCAACCAAAAGAGACCCCCTTTTCTCCTGCCCCTGGCAGTGACACAAGGTGGTGTAGACTACAGGTGCCCCTCCTGCTACTGCAAAAATTAACCTTGTCTTGGCCGAAACCAGGACATTTTCCGTTCCTGATTCTATACCATCTACATCATACTCAGATCCTACACCTTCCAGCTGTGTATATATATATACACATATCTATATAAATACAAAAGTGTGAATATCATTTCTATAGTCAATGGCCATGCCTCCAAGATGTATGTTGCGTTAATTTAGTCCTTTACTGTGGGTTCTATCTGTCCTAGGTGTCTTCCAGGGCAGGAGGGCTGGTGTGCTGTTGGGTGGTTGCAAGCTGCATCAGGAAATCATGACTGGTGTATCTGGGGCAGTCCATGCTCATCGTCCATGGTGGTTATGGCATACAGTGGCAGTGTCATTCAGCAACCAATATTATACAATTCAACATAACAGACTGTTCTTACCAAAAAATCAAATCCCCTTGAGGGACAAATTCCCACGAATTGCATCCCTCCTTTGCATTACCCACCACATGCACCCAGGTTCTTCACCAAAAACAATCCCATGGATGGCTTTCCCTTTGCCTGAGGCAGGACTAATCCAAATTGTCTACTCTAACATATATTCCTCATATGCACCATGGGGACTTTATCCTCTTCTCTGATATGTGGAGGCTTTGATATTCCCAGAAGCTGGTGCATGAGAGACAATACAATATACCCACACAATAGTACCGTGCTCTCTGGCCCAGCTGTCTATGAGGCCACTCAAACTGCAGCTGAATGAGAGGAACAACCCATGCTAGTACAGAAGGAATCCAAGACAAAATCAGTTTGTTTAGTGAGGGATGAAGAATAGGGCCCTGTAGTGGTTTGTTAATTTTAGATTTCGCTAATTTTGAGATTTTCTGGTTAATGCACTAAATATCTATTATTTAGTGTGGTGAGTTTAGTGTTGGCTAATCACTAATGCACTCACTTGTTGTGAGATAGGATTAGGAGAAAAGCAAAGCAGGCTCAAAACCTTAAAAAGGTATAAAGAAAAACTTATTAACAGTAATTAAAAGAAAGTAATAAGAATCAGAACAAAAGCTTCAGAACACTTCTCTTCCTCTCACAACCTTTTCTTTCTTGCTGACAGTGTAAAGAAACAAAATTTAAGATTTCAGTCAGATTGCCACCTCTAGAATAGTCTTTCTTCAGTTTACTTGGGGAGATAAGTCCTTCTTGTTAATGTCATGGAGGCTTCTCTACAAGAAAAACAGTTCTCTCATAGCTCTCATGAATAGCAGCCGCTTGGGGAAATTTGTAATTGTGAACTCCCTCTCATCTTTTATAAGCTTTTTTCACAGTTGTGCTTATGGCTATGTTAACTTACGAGGTATTGTTTTAAAGATGAACTGTTTAAAGGTAAAAGGTCTCATTATCTATCTCTAAAATCATCTTTATCTTTAGGAACAGAGATCTTTTCTTCTTGAGGGCAGAGGACTACTCTTCTCTCCTCTGTTCAAACTTCTCATAGGATCACAGCTACTTTAACATCTGCTTACTTTAGTATGGAACCTTTTGCTCAATATCTACAATTTGAACACTTTCATCTCTCTATACCTTTATGTGTTATAGGGAAAGAGTCTTTCTCTATAGGTTTATAAGAGGATTTCAGCTCCAAGATTAAGGCGTCTTCTCATCCCTCCCATCTGGGACTTGACTTCCTCTTCACTAACTTTAGTGTTGTTATGTTGCTCTTTTACATACTTGCATCTTGTTCTTTTTTTTTTTACTTGAGAGAGGATTAAAGCACTGGAAGAGTTAACATCTTGCTTGAAGTTTGTATACAGTCACCTAAACTATGACTAGAAGGGCAGCTAAAATTTAATCAGTCAGTCTAAAACTCAGCAGCAACACACCAAAAAAAGGAGGGAGGGGGTGTATAGCTTCTCTTTCCCCCTGCCCAATAGTTATAGTAGTAGAATCTTATCTGAGCTGTCTCGGCCCAGGCGGCTCTTGAAAGTTAACAGACTCAGCTCAGCCCCAGGCTAGTACCACGTTGTTAGAAATCGCAACCATAGCCTGATCCCCGGCACTCCCTCCCCTGCTCAGCAGCCGATAAAAAGCCAGCGAGCGCCCGGCGGGGAGAAAGGAGCCCAGCCCCGCAGCCGGGGTCGCCCAGCCTAGCCTAGCTAAGACAGGGGCCGGGGCCACCCAGCCTGGCCTAGCTAAGACAGGGGCCAGGGCGTGTTACCTCTTTACCGACCAGAAGAGAAAGAAAGTTTTTCCAAAATTTTTTGTATTTAACATGTGTTTTTCACAGAGGTGTGTACAGCTTCCCAGTAGTTCTGTAGACTGTCAGTTACACAAAAGATTTTACATCACATCTGTAGATGCCTCTCATGCAAAACCACTACAGCTGCACACAACAGGAGGAAGAGGCAAAGCCAGAGATAAACACTAATCCCTACCCCAGGTGAGCTGTGAGATATGTGAAAAGATTTCAGCTGCCAGTCAGGAGAGCTCTTGGTGACCTTCCTGCCCTGATACTGGGAAATCGTGGCCCACAACATAAAAGTAGATGGTAGTGAAGCCAAGTAGCTGAGATCTGAGCATTGGCAAGGTGATTTGGGAAGAGGACAGAAACTCTCAGCCTCTGGAGGTGACTCCTGTCAAGTGGTACGGAAAGGATTCTTTCATTCTCTCAATGATCCAATAGGGTACCCAACTAGGTGGAATACCATGGAAAAAGGTATCCAGTACCTGAGCGAATTAGCTGTGCTGAAGGTAATCTTTAGGGATTCAAAAAACAAGTAGTCTCTTGTCCAGTGTACACAATGTATGTGGCAGAAGTTTGTATGGAGCTTGCCATCATCATACACCAACCCTTTGAAATCTTTTTAATTGACATCAATAAAAGAAGAAACACTGCTTCATGTGATTACCTGACTCTGACAATATATTCATCTTTTTTCCTCCCTATCAACCTAAGCCTTGGCTTTGGAAACATTGCCCAAGACTCCGGACAGAGTCAAAAGATTCAAGCACGTTAGAGAGGAAATGTCTGATGTTCTGCCAGTACGGACCACAGTCTCTTCTACTGGGAGCATGCACTCCCCTGCTCAAGAGAGAGGTACATACCACAAGGTAACCTAGAGGTGGTTTTACTTGCATGGCTACAGAGAGGACATGAGGAAGCACCTCTGCCCTAGCAGCACAAGTACATGAGTGTGCTGATTTAAAAACACAGCTGGAAAATTAAACCCCATTTAAGCTTCTCTTTCCCCCCCCCACCCCCTCTTAGTGAGAGACTAAAAGCAGAGATTCTGAGTTAAGAATCATTTACTTGAGAAAAAACATGAATAAAATAAGAAAAATGAACAGTAACTATATTAAAGTACACAAAACAAAGGTGATTTATATACAGAAGGTTATTCACCAACCAAGACCCTGCACAACCTGAGGCAAAGAAGAAAGTGAGACCTGGCCCTTCCTCCCATGCACTGGGCCATACAGCACCTGGGAAGCTAGCTAAGTAGTCTGAATGGGAGCTATGCTGCTGAAAAATGTTGGCTCCATCGGTTGCAGCAGTGGTGCCAATGCAGAGGTCCCTTTTCCCAGGGCAGTGGTTATCCCAGTAGTGGTCCTGGTGGGCACTGCAGCTGGCATTGGGGTTCTTGGCAGCTGCAGATTTAACAGGAACAGTAGCTGCAGCTGTGGCAGTTGCAGCATTTATCCCTTTTGAGTTTCGGATGGCCATGTGTTTAAAGGAACAGTTTATTCTTTCCCATGGCCAAGGTGAGACTGACTGCTTCCAGCTTCTGATGCAGCTTGCTCAACCTTTTTGCTGCAACCAAACTCCAGCCATTATGTGAATGGTATGGAATTAAATAGTGTTAGAAACTCCACCCCTCTTTTTTAACTCTGTACCCAGGACAACCTCTGCAGGAAATTCTTCAAGGATAAATGCCCCTCCACTTTACACTGGGCAAATCTTCAGACAAAGTAGGAGGGCTGATGTTACTTCTGATCCTCTTGAAGGGACCTCCAGTTCATGTTTACAAGAACTGAGAAATAAGTACTATGACCAGAAATAGAGGGGACTCCAGCCAGGTGGAGAAAAGGGACAATCAGATCTATTGGACTATATGAACCAAAAAATAACAGCAACAATGTTAGTGATGAAGTGTGCAACATACAAAACAATTCCCACATGATTGCTTGAAACTGGCGTTAGCTGACTGCTCCCTCCAGCCCGGAACCAGTATTACCCAACTACTCACTCTGCCCCAGGTACTTGACCAGAAGGAGCCCCTTGTCCCCCAGAAGAGACTTCCTTCCCCCACATCCAGCAATAAGGCGAGGTTATGCAGAGTAACTTGTGTGTCCTAGCCATGCACTCTCCTGTCCACTGCAAAAATTAACCCTGTCTGGCCAGAACTGAGATAGGTAGTTTCCTTCACTGCATGTCTAAGGCTGTGGCAGGAAAAACACCAGCCAGCATCATTCTGTCTACATCACTCCTGCCCTTGATTTGTGGTTGTGTTTAGGTTGTTTCTGTTCAGAAGACTTCAAAGTAGACCACTGGGATTTTTTACACCTACTTCAGCTGAAAGACCTTCACCCTCTAGTTCCTCTCTCTTGCCACAAATAGTAATTTCTCAACATAATTTTGCAGTCAATATGCTACAAGAGATCCCAGAAGTAAACTCTAAGTCAGTTTTATTTTAAATGCCAAACTAAGCATGCAGGCTGTTTGATTGACAGTACTAGTGACTCCTCTGATGTTATCTTGGGCTGTTTTATAAAAAAACCCATGCAAGAAAAAGCCTCCTTTTCCCACCAGTTATTATATAAAAAGCTGCCAGTGAGTTGCTGTAGCAAAGCCTGGAGTGATTCCAAGAGATGGGTAGACAATAACCACCTACTTGGGACAACATGCAGCACACAGACACTTTCACAATGCTTTTGGTGCTGGCTCTCCCTCCTTTCTCTCTTCTGTGTTCTGACAATCAAAAATCTACTCCATGCTAGTAGTACTTGATATCATGTAATTGCAGGTGTACACCTTTGGTAAAGAGCAGGACTTTCACCTGAAGGTATATGGAGGTATATGGTTTTTTTACATGCAGAACTCTGCATGTGTTATTTACTGTCTAAAAGCAAAGAAAATTCATAATTTAGTTCTGAGACATTAAGTGGAGGGGTTATCTAACAGGAAAGAGATTTTTTCTGAAGGACATTAGCTATCGGCTGAATATCCAGACGCACATCTGAAATTCCTGATGACCTCCCAGCAGCCAAGGACCAGACTCCCATGGATGATTGGGAAAAATTGGGATTTTCTTCATCAATGGTATATCAAGGGAGCATGCTGGCTTATTGTAAAGTCAAAACATAGTGTGGAGCACCTGGATCAAATACTTTGGCACAGGAACAAAGCTAATTGTCTCTGGTAAGTACCATTATAATTGAACAGATTTTCAGATAATCATTCACGTTCTCAGATAATCAAGAATGAAAGACTGTGAGGAAAATTATTTTCTGCCTGATAAATCATATTTTGTTTGTGAACAGTTCATGGTGCCCCAATTGGGTAGGTAGATTTAAGTACTGGGATGGTTTCATCCTGTTCTAAGAAACAAAAGTGAACTGCTTGAAAGTTAACTCCCAGAACAGCATGTGAGAAAGGAAAAAGTTTCTTATTTACAGAAGTGGTCTTGTCTAAATTGATTGGGAAGAAAAATTCCCTGAGTGTAGTACATTTCTAGGTCCTGGCCACACTGAAAAGAAGTGGTTTACTTTTGTATTTGTATTATTTTTAATTGTGGTGAAGCTATGCAATCAAAAGGATGAATGCTGTATATATATATTTCAGTATAAAGCATATAGCAATGCCAACAGTACGTTACTCAGAAACTACATGACATTATCAAGGTGGCTATAATTAACTCAAATTGAAAACTGCTGGGGAGAATTGCAAAGAAATTTAAAATGTTTTCTATCCATGCCTCTGACCAAAAATTCTCAGGACTTTTTACTTGCTACAAAAATTAAAGTATTGCTAGAAATGGCACTCTAGTCAATGTTGAAAATTCAGCTATAGCACTCAGTCAGATTTATCACCAGCCTCTGAACCAGAGAGGTTTTTTCTGTAGCCTATGCAAGAAAAGTGCAGTGCAGGAGATATTGATAAGCATTATCAGACTGTGGGATCCTGATGTCAAAATATTTGGAAGTGGAACTGAACTTAGAGTTTCAAGTAAGTACAAAATGTGAAACTTGACTACTTCTGAAATGCTTTTTAATACAGCTAGATATTGGCTGGCATGAAGTGCTCTGCTATTTTAATTCTCTCTAATTCTAACTGTTCTGAATACTTTGCAGGATTTCCCCTTAAACGGCATTTCCATTTGTATTTGCGGAACACAATGTAATTGTTCTGTATTTATGTGTGGAATGGGGGAAACACAACAACTATTGCAGTAGAGACCTATAACTTATCCCATTATGATTTTCTATGTAAAAATGCATTTAAATATGGCAAAGACAGCATTTGGAGAACAGAAAAATGTTTTTTCTCTCTAGGTATGCACATTTGACCTTTGTGATATTCCTAATTCATTCTGAAAATAATATGTCCAACCTCCGTTACACATATTCTTTGAAAAGTTAAACAGTTTTCTTTTGGACTGTATCTGACTATGAATGAAAATGAGAGTTATCTCAGATATGCCCAGAACAGTAAGTTGCACCTTTTAAGACAGGCAGAGTTGAAAGGCTGTTCTCTCTTCCTAGCTTTTGCAGAAACTGCTTATTATCAGTTATTACTACTATTCAAAATATTTTGCTTCAAGTAAACCCTAGGTGCTGTGATACTTGCCTGTAATTTGGCTCAGCTAAGCATCTGAGATGAAAATAGTTTGTCTCATTTTGACCAGCTGAAAATGGTGTATCTTGTTACTGGGAATTTTGATTCCAATCAACGCAGTTTTGCTTCATGTCACTGGTAACAAAAATATTGGTCAATAGTCTCTT
>VYZP01017990.1:17690-70424 GCA_013400635.1 Hypocryptadius cinnamomeus | reverse complement strand
TGACCTTGAACGGGTGACATCCTTCCAACAACTCCTTGTACAGTTCGAAACTTAGCATGGCCAAAGGACCATTCCCAGAAGGTAATCTGTTGTATGCAGACAACAGTAATCATCTGCAACCTTCCTTTTTTGTAGACTATGTGAGTTTTAGTTTTGTGGATGTGGACAGACCTTCTTATTTGTCCCCCCAGACCAGTGAATAAACTGATTGCTGGAATAGGTGTGTCCTCAGAGCTACAAAAGAACTGTCTTTTCAAGGTTTTGTGACCTCTGTGATAACTAATAGTTATGAATGTTTACGTAGATTCCATTTTTGTCAAAAGACTTCTTTATTTGCAGCATGCTCACGAGTACACGAAGCATCTTTTTACTCCCTAGGTACATGATAAAGATGAACATGATAGATAAATGCAGCTTTAGCATTAATTTCATTTTACAAGGATGTGCCAGCATATTATGACCTGCTTATGTAGATGCACTTGCACTGGAAATATAAGTCCATCTTGTATGAAAGCGTGTCCTTTTAAAGTGTGACCCCTTTATGCTTTACATGTGGTGTAGCTGATGTCTGGGGTTGTTATTCCTGCTGATCATCTGTGCATTCCTAAGTGTGTGGATTTTGGATGGCAAGAAACTTCTGCTTATAATGCTTCTACAAAAATGAATCTTAGGGATTAGGCATTCCTCTGCATATGAAAACATGGAATATTTTTCCTGATAGGTTTTCCCCTATGATGCTTTTGTAGTATGTGCAGGAGCTCCCTGGCATTGTTATGTGCATTATGGAAAAAACTTCTAAAAATAAGATTTGGGTAATAAAGAGAATATTTTCCTAGCGGAAATTGTGTTCTTGCTACTTTGTTTCAGATCCTCAGAATGTAAGGGCTGCTGTACTGTCTCAGCCATTAGAGATCCAGTTAGTTTAATATTCTCTTTCTGTTGTAATTACGAGACATTCCAGGACAAGCTGAAATACAACTCTGCAGGAGGACTTATGAAACAATCTATTAACAGAGATTTGCCAAGCAAGAAGTTTCTACGTTCTGAGATTACAGTTTGAAATGAGAGAGTTTGAAATTGAATAAGATCTTTCAAATTAAAATAAGTTATTGGGAAAAATAAAATCTAGTGATATACTCCTAAAGTCTTTGTAATTTTGTAATGTGTTTGAAAAATGCGTTAACAGCAGCTTCATTTGTGGTACATCATGTAATTAAATTAATTTTTCTAATAAATTAAAGGCAAGCTGAATATTCTGAATATTAATACACAGACAATCATGTACTACTTTTTCTCTTTCAAGAAATTTGGAAGTATCCGGGCAGATTTAATTGAACAAATGAGATTCAAACAAAGACTGAAAGTCATCCAGACCCTCGAAGATACTACAAAGCGCAATGTGGTCAGTACTGAAATAATGTTCTTCGCACATAATAAGTTCAGTTAGTTTCTGAAGCTTAACTTAACTTTTCAGTGAAACATGGATTTCAAATCTGTAACTGTTAATGTTGTGTTTCAAAAGGTACGAACTATTGTGACAGAGACTTCTTTCACTATTGATGAACTGGAGGAACTATATGCGCTTTTCAAGGTAAAGTAAAGTGGAGATAAGATCATGTGCCTCCAGCAAGTCTAAATGTTCATTTTTGATGGGGTACTCTGTCTTTTCTAAGCACCAAGTCAAGTCTGTCAGTTATTATTGGGTATCTTGATAAAACTTGAATTAGCTGCTGCATTATTGATATACAAAAAAATCCTAAACTCAAGCAGTTTTTAAAACATTGGGAAGGGTTTAGTTCAATAATTGATTTGTCCATGGAAAAAAAAATATATACTGGTAAAAAAATAAAATGAAAAATTGGATAGATGCTTTTGATCAGTCATTAGAAACTAAATATATGTGTCTCTCTACTTGACCCAAGTTTTGAAATTTATCACAATTATTCTGTTATCTCAGACAGTTAAAACTTTTATGTAGCAGTAGCTGAATTTTGCCATTGTTAATGCATTAAATGGGAATTTAATGCCACAAAGTGATGTCTTCGTAAGTTGGTAGTACAGTAGTACCATTAGATCCACAGATTTAAAGGCGAGCATTTAAATGTGTTAGCTTCACCTTTATGCATGTCTTAAATTACTTTCTTCCTCTGTTTTGTTATAACAAGGGATTTTTTTTTAATATGATGAAGAATTTATATCCTGTTAAGTTCCCATCTGTAAAAAGAAGTCCAAGTTGTCCAAATCCTGCAGTGCCTTCTTTCAGTCTTCCATTAAATCAGTGAGACCAAGTCAGACAGTCTTCCCTGGTTAAGCACTGTGCAGTGCTGGGATCTTTTTCTCTAAGCTTCTGAATTGTTTTGAATTAGATTCTGGCAAAATCAGCTCCAGAACCTCCACTGACTTCAGTAAGACTGAAAGAACAGTACATTATTTAATATTTTTGAGAATCTACAAGAAATATTTCAAATAAACAGCTATTTTCATATGATTAAAGATTAAATAAAGATTTCATGAGCCTTCTGGCTTGGCTGCATGATGAGGGTGCAGAGGGTGACTTAAGCACAACAAGCCTGTGAAGTCACAGCTCTGGCCAAAACAAGTATTTTGTGTTTCATCTGCCTGAAAGGCAGAAAAAGTTTTGCTTTGTTGTCTTCTTCTTTTTTTTTTTTTTTTAATAGGGGGGTGCTTTTTTATGCTGGTTAGAGGAGGAACCCCTTCCAGAACCGGAAAGGCTGGATAAATTGAAATGCATCTGTTATCTTGCATTGTTTTAAGAATGCGTGTGGAAGAGTTGTTTGGAATTGTTTTTATCATGGAGAGCGATGAATTGTTTGTAGAGGTGCTGACAATCTCATGGTGTTTACCTTCTGTTTAGGCAGAACACCTGACAAGCTGCTACTGGGGAGGAAACAGCAATGCCACAGAGCGGCACGACCCCAGCCTGCCTTACCTGGAGCAGTACCGCATTGACTTCGAGCAGTTCAAGGGCATGTTTGCCCTCCTCTTCCCCTGGGCCTGTGGGACTCACTCAGATACATTGGCTGCCCGCTTGTTCAGGCTTCTGGATGAAAATGGAGATCTGCTTATCAACTTCCGTGAATTCGTCTCTGGACTAAGTAAGGAAGATCCACAGCACTTTCAAACTAACATGACAAACCAGTTTGTTTCTGTTCAGCTCATTTTATCATGCCTGTGACAGTGGTTCCCTCAGATCTTAGTTGGTGAATCTACATTAGCCAGTGGTGTGTCACACTGGGAAAAGGACAACACATGAACAGATCTGTTAGGATCTGAGGATTTCACCGACTGCTAACTCTCAACACAAAAACTAACTGCACCGGTGCTTAATCGTGTATTTCCCCTAGGCAGAGTTAGAGCGTGAGGTACTACCTCTCTTGCTTCAGAAGTCAGTAACCAAAACTGCAGAGAACAGTTTGGAAGTCCCCTGAAAAGGAGGAAGTGAAGGTGCAGGTCAGAGAGGGAGGCTGAGTGTTTTTAGTCTTGAAGAAGCAAGATTGCGGGACATGAAAGTCAACATTGCGTGCCCCAGGATTAACATGACGAAGCAAAGATGAGGCAGGAGCCAGCCACTCCTTTTTTAAATGTAGCAGGAGTTGTTTGTTGTAAGTGACCAACATCTCACCATCTACATGTGTCATTTCATGGCAATGTGGAATTTCCACCAGCTCTATATTTTGATTTATTTTTGAGAGTGAAAAGGTTTCCCACTCTGGTTTTCAGCGATTCTTTGTTAACAGTATGTTTAAGCATTAGAGCTCCAAATGCAGCCTTGCATTAAAACCTCTGAACAGAAGTAGTAGCACCTGTTCTCTTGTAAGTGCAAAATAGCTGTGACAGTAAAACTGGCTGCACACCTCCCCTTCACACCACCCAAAAAATCCCAGTGCTTCCTGTGATGCAGTGATTTGTATTTGAGGTACTGTTCCAGGTAACACTCTAGGGCCTTTTGAGGACCCAGGAATTAACTACTCTTCCAGTTTACAGGGTGCTGTTAATAACAGTCAATCAGCTACTGATTGAGACAGCAAGTTTTGGAACCAATAATGAATAATAAGAACACGGGCCAATATTGAGCACTGTGAACAGAAATGAATGTAAAATGCACCAATGTGGCTATAAGCCAACATGACTGAACTAAAATCTTCAATGGGCACAACGATCAAAAATGCTCATTCTGAAATCTTGTATTTTTCAGAAACTAAGCCCACTGTGGTATAATTTGAAAACTTTCTCCCCCTCCAGTTGAGAAGCACATGAGTGGTAGGAAGGACAACATAGTCAACAAAAGAACAATGGACCTGTTTGAGCATATTTCACCATGCCCCAGGACTTTTAATCATTCAATTTCTTTTTCATCATCCCTACAACAAATAGCTCAAGAACCTCCTACTTCAGGTGCTTCTAGGGCCTCAGCTGAGCAAAGATGGAATAACCTGGTGTATTCTTTATGTTTACTCTGTGCCCTGTTACAATAATATAGTCCAAATATAGAAGTGGTTTGCCCAATGAGTTGTGCTGCTCAGAAGAGGTTTTCAGCCTTGGTTAGGAGCTCTTTGAGTTATTCACTCTTGACAAAGCTCCCCTGCACTCCTGTAACACTGGATTATAGCATGACAGCTGTTGACTGCACATCCAAGTATGCTACAGAGATCTCTACATGGATTCCAAGTGGCCTCCTGTCTCTCATCATGTTTTTGAGATTCTCCCTTTGCAGGGCACACAGCTCCCCACTTCTCCAGTGGCTGCTGCTGACTGCAATACTTGTCACAGCCTCCTGGCAAAGTCAGCACCATGAAAGCTGTGTCTTGCAAGGAGTACTTGTGTGTATTTTTTATTATTTTTTTTGCAAACAGGTTTTTTTCAACCACAGAATGCAGGAGGATATTCAAAAAGCAGAGTGGTAACCTCACCACTTCTGCAAGCCTTTCAGAGGCAGGATCACCTCCCTTGACCTGCTGGCACTGCTCTTCCTAATTTTGAGCAAAAAGGAAAAGGGAGGCATTAGGAGGAAGGAAAAGTGTGCATCAGGAAGCACATACAGATTTATCTCAAATTGTAGCTATGGAGCTTTTTCAGTTCTCTTCAAGTCTGAGGACAGAGAGAGCAACAAGCCTACACGTGTCACCCTGTGCCCCGAATCCTATTTTGCAGTTTCCTGTTGATGGAGGATGCAGAAGTGCAGCCCATTCTGTCCTTTGGTTATGTCATGTTGCCTTTACCAGAAGAGAATGCATTATCTGCATGATGTGATACACCAGATGGGAACATAACGAGGTTTTGTGCTTAAAAAGGACCATGTTGAAAGCAAAATGGCTAATGTAGATATGCTCAACCTTTTTTTGGCCTAACATCTGTATTTATTGGTGTTGCCACACCATTGTAGTTTGCATAGCAGAGGTACGTTGACACAGTCACCTATAAGGTAGAATAAATCTCTGCACAATCTAATTAATAAAAGCTAATTCATTTATTTATGGATGGCATGTCACAACAAGTGAGATTTATGAAAAGGTCTGATTATTGGTTATTTAGTTACTTTAAAATTAACTACTGTCCATTTAATTAATTGGACGGAGGGGCTTCAATAGACCTCTTGGATTTCGTACAGCTAATTCTAGTGTAGTCCAGAAACAAATAGAGGTTGATGTGGAAAAATCACCAGAAAGTATTGCCTGAACATCAGTTTAGCCCATGGCTAAGCTATGATAAATGCTGTTTATTTGAATTTATTTTTTTTTTTTTTTTTTTTGGTAAATATCTTACTGCTCTGAGACATGTGATGTTGTTATTAGATCCTCAGATCAGAAAGTTTGAAGTCCACACAAAAAAGGTCTTGTTAAGTTCCAGCTGGAGGCCTTTCTGAGTGATGATACTATAACCATAGACAGAGTTTTATGAAAAAGGCATTTAAGAAAGGACCCAAGATTGAAGTACAAAATTCAGGGTAGATTTGTCTGTGTTCTTGTACTGTTTTTACTGTATGATCTTAGAAGTCGAGTGACTGCCGTATGATCTTGAACTTTAAAGGGGTCCCGTACTTCCCAGAGTGAATGTAGCAGCTGTTACTGTGGCAATAGCAAATAAAATGGCACAGAATGCTGACTAGTAATGTACTGCATGTAATGTTGTTTAGGTGCAGCATGCCATGGAGATCTTACAGAGAAGCTGAAGCTACTGTACAAAATGCATGTTTTGCCTGGTAAGTGAATGATGTTAAAATGGCTCTTGTTTTGCTGAGAACAGGAATTTGGAGCAGAGTTGTTTATGACTGGCTTTCCCAATTAAAAATTAATTTGTGGGAATGTGGCTGTTTATGCAGCAGTAAAATAAGGAAGCTTTCACTCTAACCAGACAGATTTGGAAAGTCTGAAAGCACCCTCACAACCCTCAATTGTTCCCTCCACATATAAATGTCTCTTGCCTGTTAAGCTGGGGTTGGTGATATCCTCCAGGCATAAATCCAGTGTTCTTCAGCATATGTTACCATGATGCACTCTATTTAAGAGTTTCAAAATTAAGCTAGTTTGAAATGTTCCTGCATGTCCTGCTTCCTCATTTCTGTCCCCAGGCTTTCTTCTTGGTTTCCCCTCTGGGCTGACACAACTGTTTGTAGAGGGAAGCTCCAGGTCGTTTCATAGATGTGTTTTCCAGGGAGCTGTACAAACCTGGACTCAGCTAAGTGAGAGAAACAGTTCAGGGTGGGGAATGGATGAAAACACCTTAGAACAATTCTGAAAATTCTGTACTCGAACTGTGTCCTCTCTGGCTTGTCATGCACATGCCATAAAAAACCTACTGCTGTCCTTACTGAACATGCACTTTAAGAACATTGCTACAGCTTGTGTAGTTGAATTCTTGTGCACATCTACATGCTGTGGTAAACGTATCTTTGATATATCCTCTTTGAGAGGATATTCAGACTTTGAGAGGACATTCACCTTTGTATGCTTTGAATGTGTTTGATTGCTCCCAGGTGGTTTTGCTTGGAGGTAGGCCTGAGGGATTCAGTAATTTAAATGGGAAAAAATACTTCAAATACTTTCTAGAAATACTTGAAATATAAAAAGAAATTGAACTATTACAAAAAATATCTGTTTTTAAGAATGCAGCTTCTCATATTTGGGGACTGGCAAGCTCATTCCAAATGATGACAGATTCTTTCCAGGTAGGAAAGAGAGCAAACCCTGCTTAGGACACACTGAGCTGTACAGAAGAAAGTAATGGAAGTAGGCATGGGAAGATGGGTAAGCCAGTCTCTGGAAGCAAACAGCTCCTTGTGAGACAGTATTGGACGTTGGGAAGGAGACAATTCAGTTCCAGTTGTGCATCTCCTATGAGTTAAAAAGAGATGATTCCTAGCCCATCACACCCTCATACTTTTACTTCTAGAAATTCTAAATGTATTAATGGAAATACCTTTCAGTTTTTAATTAGAGGGTGAAATTTTTAATGAAAGAATCTTACTATGTTGCTTAGATCCATCCCCTGAGCAAGAAGAGCCAGACTCTGCTTTTGAAGCTACTCAGTACTTTTTTGAGGACATCACACCAGACTGTACACATGGTAGGCATCTTTTTCTCGGGCATGAGAAGATGAGGTGATGCATTTGAATCAACATGTCTTTTTAGGAAGCTACTTTCTAATTGGATTAAACTTTGTTGGCAAAGTATTCTCTGTAAAAAGTAGTATGAATTATTTGTATATGTGTTGATATCTTGAGAGGTGCAGGCATGTGTACACTCAGAGTCCCCCTGAATTGTGCATTACAGAAGTACTTGCAGAATAACGCCGTGTGTTGTAGTAGAAGTAATTTTGTGGAGAATAAGAATAAATAGATTGTCTTTCAAGATGTATTTGGATCAGAACTTAAAACATTCTAAAACACCAAGAGCAAAAGATACATCAAAATGTAGTTCAGCAGTTTGAAATCTTATGTGCCCCAATGAGAGCCAGCGTCTCATCACTTCTGCTTTAAGTGACTTTCTCTTTCTTGTGATACTTGATGTGAAGTTTCTTTTTGATTCAAGAAAAATATAACCCATCCTCCAGTTTCTAAGTGGGAGTAAAGTTGTTTGAAAATACAGGTAAGAGTTAATAGTCTAGAAATGGCTGTTTCAGGTCCTGAGAGGCAAAAGAGGATGCACTAGTATAATCACCAAACATGTATCATGCTAGGAGGTGTGTTGTGTTAGCACGGGTTAATCATTGTACTACGTGGACAAAACCTAAGGTTGTCCCAGCCTAAGCAGTGATATTATAAATTAAATGGAATTTGTGGGCAGGCTTAAGGATAAGCAAAAAACATAATTTATTCCTGTAATTTTTACTCTGCTTTTTTTGCAGAGTTTGTAAATATTTGTAAACATTTTGTTATTTTGCACTGTACGCCTGTAAACAATGTCTGTATCTAAACCCACACTCTCTCTCCCCCTGCCCCTCCACTCCCTAGTTGTTGGCCTAGACAGCAGGAACAAACATGGAGTAGATGATGGGTTTGTTACCGTGAGTCTGAAAACAGACAAAGGTATGCTTGGTGTCTCCTTGTGAGTTACATCTTTCATTTCATGTAAAGATGCTCCTTTTGAAAATGGGGAATAAAGGTAATAATTTGAGGTTTCTTCATGGACTTTTTCCTCCATCTCTGGGTAATTTGTTGGCAATAGGCAAGAGGAGCTCACAAGAGAATCGAAATTACCTGAGAATGTGGAGCCAAGAGAATAAATCCAAAGCAAAAAACACTAAGGACTTACCCAAGCTGAATCAGGTACTTCTGCTGCCACTTACTTTTCATTAAATTTAAACTTTCTTCACATATCTATAAATATTCAATGTATTAACACTGAACAAAGGTTTTATTTTGAGCAGTTACTTTTTTACCAGATTAGCAGTCAGCTGATTGTAGAAGTTTATTGTTTACAAAATACTTTAACTGGCATTCAGCTCCCAAAACATCCCAAAAATGAGATACACACATATAGGAATGGTAAAACATATTATTTTGATCTCTAGACAAAGGATGTGACACTGAATATCACTGGCCAGCTCTTAATGTCTAATAAGCATAACCTGAAAGTAGTATTTCATGTTTTGTAATTTGTACTGCTAGTCTCATTCCCCTCAGATCTACAGCTGCTGAGGAGGAGGAGATCCATTGGGATAGCTCTTTCCTCCAGAGCATGTAGGAAAGGTTTCTTTCCTGTAGAATAATGATTCTTACTTAAGAAGATTTGCCCTGAACAAATCTTCCCATCTAATTTATCAGTTTTGAATTTCAAAAGACTTGTATCCAACCAAGTTACTCCTCTCAGCTAAGGAGTTGTAGGTCTTCATTTTCATTACTTCTCATCAGTTTTAGCAAACTCATAGTTATACTTAGCATCGTTCCTACAAGAAAATCCACCAAAATGAATACAGAGTGTCTCACTCCTCACCCTCTGTTGCCCTCCTGTGGCTGCAGAGAAATGCATTTGTGATATGTTGGACAAAACATCCAATAATTTATTCTAAATACCTTTGAGAGATGCAACATATCTGACTGCCCAGTCATAGAAAATGCTTCCTAGACTGCACCTGGATTATTTCAAATTTCACTTTAGTCACATAAACTCTTGTGTCCTGCCTCAATCCCAGACTTTTAAAACTGATTTGGAAGATGTCAGGATGATTTTTTCCTGCTCTTGTTAATGTTCCTTCCCGCTGTGTTTAGGGGCAGTTCATTGAGCTGTGCAAGACAATGTACAACATGTTCAGTGAAGACCCCAATGAGCAGGACCTGTACCATGCTACTGCTGCCGTGACGAGCTTGCTCCTGGAGATCGGGGAGGTTGGGAAGCTCTTCAGCGTGCAGCCCCCCAACGACACAGACAGCAGCAACAACTGCAGCAAAGCCATTCAGAGCGAGCTGTTCCAGAAGAAGGAGCACCATCAGTACCCCCTGGAGCAGCACAAGGCATTCCGGGGCAGCCTCGTGGCGAGCGAGGAGGAGGCCACTGGCACCGACAGTACCCTGGGCATGCAGATGGAAGACATTAAGCTGGAAGACTCTTCTCCCAGGGACAATGGAGCCTGTTCTTCCATGCTCATTTCTGATGACGACACAAAAGACGACAGTTCCATGTCCTCCTACTCGGTGCTGAGTGCGGGCTCACACGAGGAGGAGAAGCTGCACTGCGAGGACATCGGGGAAGACACAGTTCTGGTGCGGAGCAACCACACCCCTGCCCTCCGCAGGAGCACGAGCATTGACAGGGACTGGGCCATCACCTTTGAACAATTTTTAGCCTCCCTTTTGACTGAGCCAGCGCTGGTCAGGTACTTTGACAAGCCTGTGTCCATGATGGCTAGGATTACTAATGCTAAAAACATCAGGATGAGGGGTAAACCAATAACCTCGGCCAGTGACTATGAAATCTCTACTATGTCGGGATAAAAGGCAATTGGGTTTTTTATTTAATTTTTTCTTTTTATTCTCTATTTATCAGTACCTGGCAGAGGCCCTGGTATTTTCAAAACATAGTTGTTTTCACTAATGTGAAAATGTTGGGGTGCAAACATAACTGTCTTCAAGTATAATCACTCTTTCTGTGGGAAATGTTACACATGCAAATTTTATTCAAAATACAGAAAAAATTGCTTGTCAGTGAAGTGTGTGTATTATTAATATTGCTGTCAGTGTATAATGGTAAAGATTAGTTCTTAATTTCTAAATGTAAACTTAATGCCAATATTTATGAGCATTTTTAAAATATACATACATAGAGATCTGATGTTTGGGGGAAAAAAAAAAAAAAACCAACAAAATGGGAAGAACCTGAAATTTAAAGGGACACTGTCAACCTGAAAAGGACCTCAGGTGAAAATAAGTTCCAGGCAACATCCTTGAAGCATAATTTTATTTAGTCTAATTTTTTTCCAAAGAGGCTTTGAACACATGCTTTGATTTTACTTTTCTGAATATATGAAAGACCACTCCTAACTTCCTCTGCCTGAGACTGGTATGCTCAAGTGAAAGTGAGAAGTCCATCCCAACCTAGCTGCCACATCAGGCAAATGTGGATAATGTGATGGTTTCTGCCCATTTGCCTTTCCCTGGGTTCAGCAGAGAGAAAGCCCTTTCCCAGCTGGGGCCACCAAAGGAGGATCTCCAGCATGACTCTGCCCAGGGCTATAGTCCTAACCAGTGGACTTGGAAGCTTTGCTGGTGTTCTCCAAAGACAGTGTATGCACGTCCCAGAACAGATTGGTAGAGTCTCTTCAAAATTTGAAGTCTGTTTTTAAAAGCTTAGGAAAAAAAAGTATATATATCTGCTTCTAAGGCTGGATCTACAGCAAATATAGCTTAGTTCTTAAAACTAACCTTTACCACCAACCTATTATATCCTTGTTAGATTAAGAAAATAAAAGCCTGTATTGCATAAGTCTTTATTTACTACAGTGTAAAGCTGCAGTAATGAAAAAAATCTGCAAGATAATGTAACTGAATGTTTAAATCTTACTGAGAACACTGTCACTTTATATGAAATTAATAGTATCCTGTATTGACTTAATGAATAATATGTTAAAACTGGAGCACCTGCACTTTGAATCCTTGCTTTTTTTATACAGGTATTTGGGATTTCTTTTTTTAGATTTTGTTAGCTGTTTTCTAATTCATATTTGTTTTTTTCAGGATCATGCCTACATGCCTAATCTTTATTTGCTGTTTTGAGAATATTTTCTGTAGAATACTGTTGATTTTTATACTCCTGTATAATACTGCATCCATGTAACTTGCAGATTTTTTTAGCACAAGCTATGTTGTTTTGTTTTCAACTGTCAGATTAAGTGGTTTTTAACCACAAATAGGTAATGTGAACAAATAAAGTACACTCTGCACAGGTTTGATTTTTAACTATTAAAGTCATGCTAAGAGGGAAAATGAGGTGGCTGTGCTTTATTACCCAGATAAATGTTAGTATGTCTACTGGTAACAGTATGAGAAAGCACTGTAGCCTTTCTGCTATGACTGTGGATGGGTTTACATATGTATCAAATAATTATACTAATTTGAAGCCATAATTACCATTTTGAATGCTACTACTTTGTTTGAATTTAAGATGCCAAGGCCAGAGTGGGGGCTTTATTACAATATCTGGCAGCTGAATAAGCTGTCATGGAAGTCTTCAGCACTGAGAATTAACATCCTTAAGTGGACTACTGACCTTTCTAAGTTTGTAGATGCCTAAAATACTTCTCTTTTAAGGTGTCTGTTATGTTAAAGTGAATTTAAGCCTATCAGTAAGTTACATACACCCCTAGGGACACACAGGACACAGCTCCAAAACATTTTTCTTTTAAGAGCTTGTCAGCTTTGTTCCCACCCCACCCACACAGTAGGGGATGCAATAGTTGACAAGAATCATTTTGCTGTTTGGGCTCCAGTAATAAGAAGAGGCATCCACATTTGCGAACATTTTTGTTATACGAGTTGTGTTACACAGATAAGCTCATTATGTGATGTATTAAACCTACTGTAAAATGACATCAAAACTGTTGCAAAAAGAGAAGCACTTTGTGAGTTCTTACACAATGATTCTGGAGCTTCTGTTACAGTAGAAGTCAGGTGTTGTGTCGTAAATTCAGATGGTGGCGGCTGGTGTAGGGATATATGGTGTGGAATATAAGGAACTGTGGAGAGAACAGGAGCAGCTTGAAAGCAGATGGTCTGGCAAAGATGATGCTTTTGCTTGGAAGGCTATGCAGCCAGGTGTAGTACCTCCTAGTCCTAGGTGGTCCTAGGTACTCCAGAAGCTTCTGGAGGAGGGCCTATCAGAGGGTCTTCATTACTAACCTTTAATTTTGCAGCATCAGAATGGTACTATGGTAACTGGGTTTGTCAGCAGTAGCTGCCATACAGTAACTGACAAAAAAACATCAGGAGGAGTTTTAATTCCATCAGAATACTTACAGCAACACAACAAAGCTGCTGCATAAACACAAAATCTACAGCTTGTTTGAATGCAGAAGCAGTAGGTCAGAGAAAGCTGTCCAAGTGTATTAAAGGCAGGGAGAACAGCTTGACCTGTTGCACGTGCCCTGGTGAATCCCAGCGCTGCTGCTCTGCAAACTTCTGGCATCCCTGTAGTGCCCAGTCTGCTCCAGTTCTTGGTAATACAGCAACATGGGATGCTGTAGCTAGAAGACACCTTTTATCAGAAATTAGGTATTAACAGTAAAAAGTAGTTGATGTGTTGTACCCATTTTGGTAAGAAACATGGACTAGTTGGGCATAGAGCAAAACATTTTGAACAAATGAGAAAATACTGAGGAGTGGTGTATGAGTTGGTAGGTCAGCTTAGCCTTTGGCAGAGTGTGCCATGGTACCTGGCTTGGTTAGATTCTGAGGTTCCAGTGTTCCTTCAAATCCTGGTGTCAACTCCTGGTGTTGAGGGAAGAGACTAGTCTGTGACTAGTGCTCACCAGTTTAGCTGAGCAGGAGCGTTATGGTGAGACTGAAAGTGAAGCAGTTGTGTCTATTACTGAGCTTTATCCTCTCGTTGGAAAAAAACATTCCTTCTATGCTATTTCTGTTTCTTTCAACTGGAAGACAGCCTTGAGTCAAGTGTTATATACTTCAAGCTGCAATTGTGACTTTTAACATTATGGTTTAACTCCAGGCAGCCACCAAGCCCCAGGCACCCACTCTCTCCCTCCCCCACCAGTGGGATCAGGGAGTGAATTGGAAGGGTAAAAGCTGGAAAACTCATGAGTTGAGATAAAGACAGTTTAACAGGGAGAGAAGAAGCCACACACAAGCAAAGCAAAACAAGGAATGAATTCACTGCTTTCCCATGGGCAGGCAGCTGTCAGCCATCTCCAGGAGAGCAGGGCCCCATCACATGAAACTTGCAAAGACAAACGTCATCACTCCAAATGGGCCCCCTTTCCTTCTTCCCCTCACTTTATATACTAAGCATGATGTCACATGATCTAGAGTGGCTTAGAGCTGGGAATACAAGCTGTGAAATACAGCTTAGTCAGTCTTAAGAGCAGTGCAAGATGTTCCTGATAAATGGTGACAGATACCTCAAATGTATGTCACTTCAGAAGACAGTTAAGATTTGCTTCATCACTTTCCTGTGGTACTCAAGATCTCAGTTTAAATTTCCTGAATAGCTGCTTGCTTGTCCTGTTTTCTAAAATAACACATTTGCATAACTGATCAACCGACATTCGGAGCTTGGAGGACTGGGATGTTCCTGTAGTGGCAGGGCCTGTTCTCTGTTTCTGTGGAAATAAAAAACCACTACGGATGAGATCTTGTAGTTCTCATTTTCCCATGGGCAGGCAGCTGTCAGCAAGCAGTGGCACTTCAGTACATTAATAGAAGCATTTGTTCTTCAGAATTCAGGAGGAGAAGTAAAGGCTGCCTGAGAGATACAAATAAACTAAAAAAACCTCAAGCAAATTACTTAACATACCTTGTATGAAGGCATGCCAGAAGATACAGAGTCTGAAAAAAAACAACAAACCAGCAACACTTGAGGGTTCCTATCTCCAGAGTTCTCCAGCTTTTAAATTTTGTTCCTCCTGAGCAAAAACACTCAGATTTTGAGTTGCCTCTGAGAGTTAACTTCCAGGTCCTTCAAATAAAGTCATTGTTGTGGGGCTTTTGGGGGATTTGGGTTTGGTAGGGGCTTTTTTTGTGTTGTGGATTTGTTTTTAAAATTTTTTTGTGCCTTTTTTTTTAAGTCTGAGACAGAGCTTCTTTTCAAGTGAAGATTTTAAAAGCAGCTGAAATGAAGCAGTAATAAACCTCTACCACTTGCAGCAGAGTACAGTAGCCCATCTGCGTAACAGGATTGAGAACCAAGGACCTCTTAGCAAGCTGAAGGCAAGTTAGGAGGATGGGGGAAAGAAAAAAGTAGGATAAAGCTTTCACTCATATCCCAGTGCAGGTGCATGAAACTGACAATTGTTACATTTTCTAGCAGTCCAAAGACACGACTGTTGACAGTATTTTGGACTAACCAGTACTTTATTTGCTACAATTGTAAACATCTCTATTACACAGACGACACAGTATACATTATTGCTTTTATATTGTGGTAAACAGGAATTCCTATTAGTATGCAGCTGTTTAAGCACAGTGTCATAAGAAGAAATTGCCCACAAGTTGTCTTGGGCTAGGTTGTTCTTAATTCCCTAGAGAAAGACAGTGTCTAGACTGGCACAAGAAATATCAATCCAAAGATGGGTCACCATGGTACTACTACAGCAACACAAACAAGAATGACAGAAGGAAACCACAGGCTACGTCTTCACCACACTTCACTAGCAGTATTGTCAAGGATGCTGACTGCTCAACTCCCACCTAACTAAACACAAACTCTTTCATCATAATTCCTAAAAAAAGGATAAGTAATTTCTTTTGTGAAATTTTATTTAAACTAGAATGGAAAATCTGGAAAACCAATGGAGCTGTGTGTGTTTAATTTTTGTTGCATTTTTGTTTTGTTTTGTTTTTCAAAGACTGAAAGTCTGAAACTATTTACCTACGGTGTTTAAATTGGCCCCTTTTACTACTGCCCTTAGGACAAAATGCCCTGTTCTTTACATGGCTGTATCAGATGACTGAAGCACAACCAGTTTAAAAAAATTATTTCTTTCTTCCTATGTAGCACTGTCTTCAGATGGCTTTCTAATCGAGTTAGTTACTTCTTAGAAACAATATGTTTACTTAGTGAAAGACTAGATTTTACATTTGCTTGTAGTAAACTTTTGCTTATCTCCAGACTAATTTGTTCACAGAGTGGCACCATGTTTCAAGTATACACTAAATAACAAAAGTGATGGTAGTTTGTTAAACATGTGCTACAGGGACAATAATAAATTTAGAAAACCACCTTGTCTCCAGTTTTAATTTTTTTTAATACTATTGCATAAAAGTTTTCACATAATGAATGTTTTAAAGATGCAGCAAGTTAGAAAACTAACAGCACCTGCAAGTTCTAATAAGATAATATGTATTAAAAACATGATGGTTAATAAATAATTATTTCCTGAGTTTTTAAGACTCTTAGAATAACCTGTGAGCAACAAATTCTGATGTTCAAGATTACATCAACTTGCAGAAGAGTGGCCTACCTCCATTTCCAGTCTTCCATAACCTTAGGATTGTCACTTTACAACAGATTTGGCATGAAATACCACTAACTAGTAAAGCCTTGTTCTTGCGTTCTCTAAACACAATTTTACCTATTTCAATACATTTTCTAGTTGCCACCATAATACAGTTAACCTACCAGGGGTGCAAAAGGGACAGCAGTATTAGTCTACATATAGTGAGTGACTCCTAGACAGAATTACTGGTTGATCATACAAAACCACATGCAAATTCTAACTGTTTCCTGGGAAGGTGCACTGGAACCTAACATAAACATTCACCTTAATTACTACATGCGAACTAATGTATTCCCTTTATGTCTCACTCATCTGATGATGGTTGGGTTTACTGCCACAGTTTACTTCCCAGATCACCCATTCATTTAAGAAGAAGAAAAACTAGCAAAGATGCATCTTATTAAAAGCTTGAACTACATTTGACACTAAAACATCTCAGGTGTGTGATAGGAACCCTGACACTCTATGGTTGGGCTTTAGAAGCCTCAGCAATAGTTAAATGTCAGTCTCCTGGTGAACAAGGAGCCCAGTGAAAGTTTCAGTGCTGGAAAGACAAGGGTGTAGATTACTTTTGCAACTGTTGGGAAGAAAAGGAAAAAAAGCTTGCAGGCATAGCTCAGGGGAGCCTTTATAGATTGCTCAAACAATTTTGTAACTAGCTGGCAGGCAGTAGATGAAAACAAATAGCATCTCCTTTGCTGCTGCTGCCAAACATAATTGGAATCACTTCTCAAATTCAAAAAGTCAGTTGTGTTTTGCTTGCAAAGGAGATCTACAAGCAGTAGAGAAAGTTACTAATGAAGACAAACTCAACTGAAGATGGGGCTAGAAAGTAACTACTTGGGACAGTTTCCACTTCCTTCCTTGGATTTTGGCATGTCCACGGTCTGCAAAGCTCAGAGAAACAGAGCTGCACCACAGGACCTGAATCCCAGAATGCTCTCCACAAGACCTCAGTTCTTCATTGGCAAGTATTCCAGGATCCAAATCCAGCTGAGTAGCAAAAGAGCTGGGCTTGCCATTGTCAGTTTGGATCTAATCTGGTCAGTTCAGCTGTTCAGTTTACAAGCCAGGGCAAACCATAAATACTCTCCCTGTGCACATCTTCACAGTGTTGGTGTTGCTGTTGTTGTTTTTTTATATTGGTAGAACAGCATCAGCCCCACAGAGGTAAGACTGAACCCTTCACCACCCTGAACACATTCAACTTGTCTGACTCTCGTCTGTACCTAAGGTATCAGAAAAAGAAAAGAGAACTGTGTTACCCCATACACAAGTACTGTGAACCCTGATCAGGAGCTTCCCCAAAAGCAAGAGATCCCTGCATTTAAGGGATTGAGAGCACAAGGGTGGATGCAGTGGAACAAGTCACTACTTACACAATTACAATCACAGAATTACTGGGGTGGAAAGGCACCTCTGGGGATCACCAAGTCCAATCCCATGCCTAAAACAGGGCTCCTCAAAGGAGGCTGCTTAGGGCAATGTCCAGGTGGGTTTTGATGATCTCCAAGAAATGCAGTACTACATATTATATTTCATACTTATGTAGTGTAATANCTTTTCTGTACTTGAATTTTTTCACTGTTTTTTTTTTATTTGCTAAGTGAAACTCTCATGGAGATTTTAGGCTGATCTGATTTTAGTTGGTCTTTTAGGCTGAGTTTTTCACTTGTGTTCAATGCTTATATTCTGCAGGAATCTCTTCTGGAGTAGTCATTAACTAGAAATGAACTAACTAGTTTACCTGAGATGGTTAAAAAAAATATATGAAAGCTTGTATCAACATACAAATTTTGTGCCACTGTGAGCTATTTAGGTAAAAGGTGAAAAAATCTTTCTCAAATTACTGAAGTTTCTAAGGCTGTGATCTAGTTAGAAGACTCAAAATAAAAAGCTGATTGAAAACAGCAGAAGGCACTTATTTAATAGAAGGTCTTAGAAAACAAAGTGATGGTCATACCAAATCCATTTAAAGTTGCTCTAAGCAATAATTAGTCACAATACAGACATGAAGTTCTATCTATTAGATTGTCTGAGGATGGCAAGACTAAGGAACACATCAAAGTTGCATCCCTTCCATGGAAAATACATATTTTTTAGACTTGTACTCAGATGTGAATTTATTTTTACAAAATAAGGATTGCAGTTGCAATAAAGGTTTTTTTTTTTAATTTATAAAAGGGCTAAAGTAAATCTGTTGTACCTCCCACTAAGAATACCCCCTTAGCTGCTAAAAGAAAGGGCTGACAACAGATTCCGAGTCAATCATCCTCATCATTTGAAGTCAGATTAGAAAGAATCAATAGTTTTTACAATAGGAATACTTTAAAAAAGAGTAGCTTTAGCCTGAGGATCTTATCCTCATGCTGATGACATGTGGTTCTTCTTGTTTGTTTGCAAACTAAACTTCTTTCAAGCATAGGGACTGGCTAGTACAAATCTATAGATAAACTTCCTTTCCAGCAGTAATTTCTAGTAAGTACTAGAATACAAGTAAGTACAATACGCTGATGGATTAAGCCTCTTTTCCAAAATTAAAAACAAATAATACATCTCCTTTGAGGACCTCTTAATTACAAAGAAATCTAACATTGTTGAGTGAATGATCAATGACATATAAAGGAACAAGAACACAAAAAAATCTAAAACCACAATAATTTCAACTAAAAGCTGAACTCCAACTATTACGTTAAAAGGTTGGAATTCAAATTCAAATTTGAAAAGTACGACTTAAACTGTCTTTTAAAAGACCATTAACAGTCAAACCCATTCATAGAAAATATGATGCAGCATAAATATCTGCTTCATGTTTCTGCACCAAGAAGTATAAAAGAAAATGTAAAAGTAAGCAATCCAGAGGTTCTTGAGATTTGTGGGCTGTTTTTTGTGTTGGTTTGTTGGCTGGGTTTTGTTTCACTTCCTTTTCAAAAAGCTGCCCTCTGGAGAATAGCATAAAAATACCTGTAAACAGAGATTGATTGTCCAAGCTTCCTTAACTGAATTTTGCTAATTTTCTTTTTTTTAATGTAAAAAAAAAGTTCTATTGTTAGACAGTTTTTGGTGAAGCACACAAAATTTCCGTCCAAATGCATCACTCAATTTTTAATACAGAACCTCATATACTGCAGAGGAATTAACGTTTCTTTATATCTTGTAAGGTCAGTACCACATTATAATCCAGTAGAAGTCCCTTAATTTTTTCATGGAATTTCTCTCTGTACTGGTTGAAGTGCATAATGCTTTCTGGTTCCTCTTCAAACCAAAACTTGTCAAACTCATAAACTAGATAACCTGTGAAGAAAATAAAATACAACCAGTCCTAGAGTGATCCTTTAGACTCTCTTCAACCCCTTAAAACAAGGACTGTCCCATCCTGATCTACAGCAAGCTTTTGGATGCTCTAATAATAAATAAAAAAAAAAATCTGCAAATACTGAGTTTTCAGACTGGCTTATCTAAAATATAGAAAGCCAGGGAAATTATCCTTACATGTACATTTCTGCAGCACAATGTTTAAGCAGCAGGTGCATTTCCATTACAGAAGACAAACAGCTTACTCTGGCTAATGAGAAAAGAGTGGAAATGCACTCCAAAGAGCCTAAACTCTATGTTGTGGCCTACCCAGAGTACTAGAGCAGCTATATATACTTACAGTAAAACTGATGGAAGTGCTCCATCTGTGGCAACCCAGAGACCATGTTATAGAGATGACCCTTTAAAGCACCATTCTTGAGCAAGCTGTATGCCATCTCCGTCAGATTGATCCCAACTATGGCATAGGAGTATCTGCAACACAAATCATGGGTTTACATTATGGATTGAAAGACTTAAAAGGTTCCCTGACAAACTCTGCTTTAGGATAGCTGTGATAGTCCAAATTGTTCCTGTAATACTTGTTGATGAGCTGATTCCAATCTACAGACCGTTCCCTGGTGCATCCAGCCATGTAAAAGTTACAGTAATATTGAGATGGCAAAGTTAATCAGCACTGACTTCAACTTATTCATTTGACATCCTTAAATCTGCTGGAATATTAAAAACTGGATGTGAAAAACATTGTTGCAGTGTAAACGGAATGGCTATTTCAACCTGTTGCTCAAGCTGAAAGAATCTGGTTTTCTGTTGCATGGTATAGAAAGTATTATAATAGAAATTCTTAAACAACAGTTAAAGTGTTTGTGGAGGAAGAAAAAATAAAAATTAATTAATTTGTGCCAATTATATACTTATGTAATTGAGCAAAAAGTCTCACATATCCTGTTCATGACAGAGTTGCACAGGGTAATGTTATTTACAATCAAAGTCATGAAGGGCTCCTGTTTTTTGGTAGGTCATCAAGTTAACAATGAGCTAGATGGATCAGATTATTGTATCTGACTGGTTTGAGAGTATATTTCCCTGTAAAATCAGCTAAATGCTTAAATATGTGAAGTTTTCAAAAACAAATTTAAACAAACAAACCACCTGTTTGTAAATACTTATTACACAGCAGAAACCTGGAGGGAAAAAAAGGACCTTAAGAGGTAATCTAAACTATCCCAACAGAGGATCAGTAAAAAGGTGAAAAACAAGTATGAATTTCTAAATCTAATCTAAGTCTACTATAAATAAAACTAACTACAACGTTAAAGGCATTTACTATGTTAAATAAAGATGATGTTTTGCAACATTTTTGCCCCAACAAATCTATTCTGAAAAAAAAAAAAAAAAAAAGCTGCACTTAGTTCCCAGCTAGAAATTGCTTTCTGTGTTTGGTTTCTCACACCTTTCTATTCTGACCCTTTTTTCATTCTTTAATGGAAAAAGCCCACATGTATTTTCCTCTTTACTTTCTGGACATATGTTTAGCAGTCTTCACTTAAGTTCTCACATAGGAGCAGCCAGAAAAAATTCTAGAGTGACTTACCCCAGCTTTGGGTGATTTGACCGAGAAAGGATCTGACGAGCTTCATTGGTGTAATGCTTACTGAAATACCTGGCAGTGTAAAATATTATTTAAAATTCTTTGAAAAAAAAATACTGTGTTCATGTCAACATTAAAATCTGTACCTTTAAACTAAAGGTGAAAACTAACCTGTAACTGGAAAATGGCACAAAATGAAAACCCAGGAAAAGGTAGCAAAACAAATTATATTCAGCATGAACTAATACTGTAAAAAAACCCCAAACATTGTAATCTGAACATCAAATATGAAGTTCAACCTAGTCCAAAAGTTAGCTTAGCAACCTAGTCCAAAAGTTAGTCCAAAAGATATGTAAACTAGTCTATTTTTCATTACAGTAGGAATTTTTACATTCAGATATTTTTAAAGCTTTTGAAAAGTTAGGTACAACCTCCCAACTCTAGCATAAGGCAACAAAACAATAAGGTGTCTTGGCCAAATTTCTGTCCCTTCCCTCACTTCCGGTCCTTACCCAACCACATCACATGTCTACAATGTGCAGCCACTAGAAATGTTGAACATACTACTTTCTATTTGCTTCTACTCAGTTTTTATTAGAAGTAGCATTAGCTAGAGAAAATACAGATACTGAAAATTAGTTACAAAAAGAATTAAATACTTCTTTTCACTTACACCAGATTCACTAAGCCCAGCAGCCCCATTCCTCTGAAGTCTGTTTTAGGATCATCGCCTTGGAAGCCAATGTCACACCACTGTTTGCTGATTCTGGCCTTCAGATTCTTGTGAGGCATCAGCAAATTCCAGAGCTGCACAAATATACTTCCACGTTATGCTGCTCAAGTATTCCAAGTCACATTAATTCCGAACAACTGCTGCTGCACACTAGAAACCATTCACCAGGTATTGAACAGGGTACAATCTGCATGCTGCTCTTTCCTGTTAGCGGCAATCTGGGGTCTGCTACAATGGCTCACTTCAGCAATTATGGAAGTTATTATATATAACATTAAATGTGGTAATTTCCCTTCACAGACAAAGATGCTGTATGAATACCGAAGAAACAAAGACTTGTTTCACTATAGAAATTAATTTATGCATCATTTTGTAATAGGACAGCTATAAACTGAAATATAAATTCTCAATGAATACTCATTTAACATGTCAATGTTGGGGCTTCCATAGCAAGCTGAGATAACTTTGAAATTTTATCTTCCAGCATCAAACTATCTTCTTTGACATTGACTGGGATGCAGTAATAAGAAAAAATTAGTGTCTTTTTAATTTAGTAATTAGTGGTTTACAAAGTTAGACGTGTGCATAAGGTTATAAATCTTTTTAGTAGTGATTCTTCAGTGACGCATCACAAATTAGTTTTTCTACAAATATATTGTTGTTATGTCTGATTTCACACAAAGTAACTCCGTTGCAAGTAACTCTATATTTTTTTTCTTTGAGGTTTTATTTTAATGTGTCATTTCTGTAGTTTGCAATTCTGCTTTGCAGTTTGTAAGTAGAAAAGAGCTTTAAACAGGCCAGCTGGTAAGAATGCTACCAATAAGTTCTTTCAAAGTGTTGGATTTGGAGGGGGGAAAAAACCAAACAGCACTTGTATTTTAAAAATTATTTCACCTCAATTAACTGTTCCTCGTGTTCTTCATTTTCTGAATCATACGGGACCTTCCTTAGGTTCTCCACGTTCAAATACAGTTTTTTATAACCTGATATCTGTAGCAAGGACATATGCAAATTTGTCTTAAACCTGAAATAATAAAAAAACACCATAGAGAAGTTTTTAAATAGGCCTACTCAGCCATCAATTCTAGCTTGAATTACCAGATAAGACCTTTCTTATGTTAATGCAATGTAAACACCAGAATTAGGAAGTGCTTTATGTGTATCTTTACATACTACAGCATACTGGTTAAGTACACTTACATACTTTAAACATCTCTAGCTGATTCCAGTGCTGTAGTCAGCCTCTATTACCTTCAATTATGGGGAAAAAAAAAAAAAGCTAAAATCTGTTATGACACAAAACTCCATATATCATCCTGACCACTGTACCTTCACCTACCCCCAAACTTTTTTAAGTCTTACATACAAAAAAAAAGAAAAAAACAAGAAATTTTGATTATTCCCTGTCACTCACTAATTACTTATGCAGATGAATGCAAACATCAATCAGGCATCACTATATTCTCTTAAATATATCTAAGAACTTACATAGTTCTTGTAATCAATCTATGCAATGATCATACTAGTTAGAAATATGGAGTAAGAGAAGGGACTTGCAAAACAGAGATACAGCAATGCCAAATCCACATGAATTAAACTTTGCAATTTATTTTCTAGAACTGATGAGAAGATAACCACACCTTTTTTTCAGATTTCATTCAGAATACTTGCGTTGAATATAAATATTGCTTCAGGTTAAGCAACTGGAAGAACATGCAAACAAGTGAGAACAGAGAGAGGTTTCCAAACACACCTTGTGTCCTTCTGTTCAATCTTCTTTTCTTTCATTACATCTCTGACACACTTCTCCACTTCAGCTTCTTCAACATGTACAGCATTTCTTAAAACCTAGGCAGTTAATACAGTAAAAGACTTCATGAGGAATGAAGACATTATCGACTTTATTATTATTGCTCAGTTTCTGTATATCTGTTGTGTGTATTATTTACTGTAAGAGGAAAAGGGTCAGTTCAAGGCAATTGCTTACAATGCACTGAGTCAAACTGCATATAAAAGATCTGCAATAATTACATGAAAGCATGATTTGTACTTTGTCAGGCTGTAAACAACGTTTACAAAGGAGGTGCATAAAGAATAAATACAAAGCTGGAGAGTTGCTTGGTCTAGATTCTTGTATGCTTTCAGCTGCTGAATTGCAATATGTTCTTCCTAATCCAGCTGAAACAAGTGCAGCCAAGAAAATGCTTCAGAATTAGGAGACAGGCAGCTAAAAAAGCTGAGATTTCAATGAAACAAATGTTTGAAGGGACACGGGATTATTTTTGAGAAACCCTAAATAAACCTAGCACAGAGAACACAAAATTCCAAGTTCTCTTCTCTCTGTCCTTTACTCATCTTCGGCTTGCCCCTCTCAAAAAGTAAATGCATGTGTTATTTTTCTGGGATCTGTCACTGAAAAAAGGTTTTATTACAGTTTTATCTCTAGTATCTCTTACCTTATTTTTTGATGATTCCAGCGAATGTTCTGCAATATGGAAAAAAAGTAGATTTCACCATTAAATTGAACTGTTTTAAATAATTGACAATAAATGTTCTTGCAGTATATAAGTATTATAAAATTTTACATCCCTTTTATACATGTAATAAAAAATTAATCAATCTTGAACAGTTTATCAGGTAACAGAATGTCTTAATTTACACAGATTTTTTTATAACTTTTCAGTACAATGTTGAAAGTAGATTTGGATTTTTTAAAGCATCAATTACATGTACAAAACAAAGACAAATTTGAAAAGATGTCAGGAGAGAAATATGTCAAATGATATTTTCCTGTTCTCAGACATTATTTCCTTTTTATTACTGAAGAATAAGGAAGTACAGTCACTTCTGCAATTTATTGTAAAACCACAAAAACGTTCAGCAGTTTCTTGAATTGCTGGTTTAGATCAAAATTCTGCATCAAGCAGAAGTGTAAGTTAAATCATTCTTCCTTCCTCACCTCAAAAAAAATGCATTTATGTCTATTCAATGTGATTTTTTTTAGTAAAGGAAGGTAAAAGCATATACACAAAGTGATGGGAAAACTCTGGGGGAGAAGGTACAACTTCTAATTCACTTTTTGATGACACTGGAATTTCCTTGGTAGGTAGACAAAGAAGCCAGTTCTAGCATTCATTTAAAATTCTCATAGGATAGCTGGGATGAAAGGAAGAGTGAAAATACAATTCTACGGATGCACACCAGGTATTGGTTTCCATCTCCTGGAAAGCAGGAGGCTCAGGGGGGGGACTTCATCGCTCCCTACAACCACTGGAAAGGAGGCTGTGGACAGAAGGGGGTCGATTCCTTATCCCAAGTAACCAGTGACAGGAGGAGAGGAAACGTCCTCAGGTTGCGCCAGGGGAGGTTTAGGTTGGATATGAGGGCAAAAGTCACCACCGAAAGGGCTGTCAAGCACTGAACAGGCTGCCCAGGGCAGCAGTTCAGTCACCACCATTCCCGGAGAGATTTAAAGGATGTGTGGATATGGCACTGGGAGACATGGTTTGCAGTGCTGGGTTTGGCAGTGCTGGGTTAATGGCCGGAATCGATGATCACGGAGGTCTTTTCCACGCTAAATGCTCCTGTGACTGCTGCCGTACACGACGCTTCGGAGGCAACCTCGCGGCCCCGGCCCCGGCCCCTCCATTACCTACGCTCAGCGTCCGACGCGCGCCCGCCTCCGCGCCGCCCAGGAGGCGCTGCAGCTCACACTTGCCCGTAAGCAGCCGCAGGATCCACTTCAACCAGAACCNGGCCTTTATCGGCTAAGGGCGCTCCCGCTCCCTCGTCCGCTGCCCGCCCGCCCGCCCGCGTCCTACCCCGCCGGGCCAGGCAGCGCTGTCACTGCTGCCCACAAAAAGCGGACTGATCGCCCGGTGTGCAACAGGCCAATAATGAGAGACGCTCGAGAGAGACATCGAGTATCTGTTTCAGTGTTGCACAACCCTGGCTGGTTAATCCACAGATAATCCACAGATCGAGCGCTCCAGCTATCAGAACTTTTTCCTGTTTGTACATTTTAGCAAACAAAGGGGTTGGTGTTCGTCGGCTACAAGTTACACAGTTCTCTTACTAATCAGTATTCTGTATTCTACTGTTTAATGGCTCTCTCACCTCTGGTGCTAATTAATCCCGTGCTCAGTCTCTGTCTCCTTTGTGGCCGGTGAGTTTTTCTGTCAGTGCTCTATGAGTCGGTCGGGATCTGCCCCTCCCGGAATTCCCTGTTACCCAGTTGGAGCCGATTTCAGCACAATTACTGAGTTGTTTTCATACGTTTCTTCCTTATCTTGGGAGTTCTGCCAAGGACTCCCCTGTGGCCCCTAAATTCTGCATTTGTGGCGTGCACTATGGGACATCCACTTTGTCCACAGTGGTACATCCTTCTTCCCAAGCTTTGTTAAGCCCCCCTGGGTCTGAGAACACTGAAGCCTGTCCAGCCCTAAACCTTAACAAGACAATTTACCAAAAAAAAAAATTTGGTAGAACGCCTGGACAACACATGGAGCTTGTTGGGTGCTCTCTGTTTCATGACTTAAATCTCCCCTCTTGCTGATTAGGCTTGAAAGTAGATAAAGATCAAAACACCAAAGGTTGTTCTTTCTCAAGAAAATTTTTACATATTCCACATCTTGCAACAGGTGGGCTAGATGATTTCAAGGAGTGTGTTACCACGGATCTTGCCTTGCCTTTGCTGAATGAAGGTTCAGCCTGAGTGTTCCATTTAGTTTCAGTCACTACTTCCATTGTATTATAATTGATTGTTTCAGTAAACATGGGCTGAACATGGAATTGTATGCAAAATTTGGAGTGTTGTAAGGGAGCTGGCAGACTTGCTTGACTGCATTCTTATATATATTTTTGATGTGTGGAAATTGAACTAACTTTTACACTACATCAAAAGCCACACAGCAGGTCTGATGGCCTATGTCCCACATAGAATTTCAGAGCACAGACCAACTTGTTTGGCATCCTCTCTCTGGGTTCCTACACTCATAGGGGTGCATAGTTTCATGTGGGGAAACCACTGATGTGTGAACTTCAATTGTTTAGGTATCTTATTCCTACACTTAAAAACTGTGAGGAGAGGTGGTGCATGTTGCATGTTAAGAGGCAATGTAACTGCTTAGTGAGCAATCTGACTTTCAAAGCTTTGGAGCATTGTATGAAAATAAGCTTGAAAGTATTTATCTCAAAGTATTCTTACTTGGTGACAAGATTACATGATGATTTTATCACATTACCTATATATAAGTTGTTCCAAGGTAGCCAAACCCCAGGAAACATATATTAAAAAATCAAAGATCCAGTGCCTTAGAACTAGTAACAGAAATTGGAGGAAATAAATTTGTCTGTATTGCAGGACCTGGGTGTAAACTATAGCTCCCACCTAGTTTGTATATGAAACAATTCTGAGCAAATACTTGGGGAAAAAAAGATTGTGCTATACCTCCCATCTGACAACTTGGCTCCACACTGCTGCTGTGATGTTTAAACATAGCTGGGCTAAAATCATCTTGTCAGAGGAGTCCTGGCTACACCAGCAGCTGAAGAGCATTAGTTTGATACTGGGAAGACAGAAGAATTGCGATAATGTGAAGAAATATAAGGGTGGTCAGGTCCTTCCTGACAGTCTTTATGCCCATGCATAGATTTCACTGAAGTAGTTCATTAAAAGTATGAGCTACTGAAATTTTAGGAAGTCCAGCAGGTACATCCTTTAAGAGTGTGTGTGCACAAATAATACAGGGAAATTTCTAGCTGATGAGACTTTTGTTGATTTTTCAATACCAAAATTAAACTCTGCTGCTGCTGCTTCAAGGGTTTCCCTTTCCATGGGATCTTTTAAGGGATTAAATAGCTTCATACAAATATGAATATTTTTTCATTATATTTATGCTTAAACAGAAATTACATTTTGTGTAGAATGTTAAGAACCAAAGTAACTTTTACTACAATTTTTGGAATTTGTTCCACTTTCTATTGTGATTGACCGTAACAATACATACACACAGTAGAGGATTATTGTTTTATCAGTTCTCTTTGCTTCCAGTCTCCAGGAGTGATGTGTAGAATATCTGGTGTTGACAGTACGTTGCACAACACTTCTCTGTGATATAATTAGATTTGTTGAGGTAAGCTTGACAGATTTTAGGGTGTTGATTTAAATTAAGCACTTCTGAAATGTTAGTTTAAAAGATGCAAGTTTTAGTCTTACACTTATTTTTGCTCATATGATGTTTTCTTCACTTTAAATCTGTATTTTAAAGTAAAATTTGTAACCAATTAATGATTTAAAAATATTACAGCATGCTTTTTTGACAGTTTTTTCACAGCTTTTTGTAAATTGCAAGACAGCAAGCATGTTTGATTTCATACAAATGTTAGCACTTGGATCATGCAAGTCAATTAATCATGTGCAGTCAATTAATCAATTATATTAAGACAGTCAAAAATACCATGCAGTAGCTTAAAAAAAAAAATCCACCTTCCTCTTGTGTTCAGTATTTGCCTTCAAATTTTACCTTCACAGAGATTTTGGTTGAAGAAAAGATCGTAATCTGTTTACTTTTTTAAATCCCATTTCTTGGGTGACCAGCAGGGCAAATAATCAGCAGTTGGATCTCTCTGTAGTCAGAAAACTTTCCATGGCAGCAGTTATTACGTATTAGGGCTGGTAGTTATTCTTTGTTCCTATACCTTTGCAGATGAAGGGCATTCTACTGCTTGGCTCAGCCAGAAGCCTATATTATGTCAAATATTTATTTTAATGTTTTGTTTCTCTACCCTTGCTTACACACGGATGTGTGAAAACAGTATAAAAATGTGGAGCAATCATCTGAGCAAGAAGAGACATTCACTTACAAAGCACAAGGACAAGCTTAGGAACTCTCTCTTGCAGGAGAACCAGTCCACTGAATCACTTTCTTGGTGTTAAGTATTACAGGTTATTCAGCAATGTGTTCTTCTATAGAGTCTTTTTAAAGATAATCCGTTTGCCAAAAATGCAGAAAGTCTGCTGATGGGAGGTAAAACTGCTCTGAAACAATTAACACCCCCCAAAACCCCGGCACAACTGATTCCAGTTATACACGGTTCTTGAGCATGTGAAATAACATATGAAGAGAGTGCTGGGAGAGAGATACTGTGAAAGCATGAAGCAGATAAGGGACCCTATTTGCAAGTAGGTCCAAGTGCAGTGGAAGTTCATGACAGTTTCAGTCATGAGATTTTTGATTTTTTTTTTGAGGAACACTTAATGTACTACCTCATTGAAAGTTAATGACCTATTCTATTAAGTGCACATCAAGTAAATGATCACCACAACTTAACATGGCTGAGTACTGTATCTGCTGCCTTAATAAATAACATCAAATGCAGTCAAGGGCAGTCTCCACGGACATTCCCCACACACTGTGTCAGTTTGTTATTAGTATACAAATAGAAATTAGACATATGTGATGGTCTTGTCTTTTTTTTCTTTTTTCCTTACTTGCTCTGAACATAAGCTAAAATGAAATGTTAGGTTTCTGTTAATCTTATCTTCAGCAGCCCTCCTGCTTAACCACATCATTTACATGTTCGCTTTGGCTTTATTACAGATAGAACACCAACCAATAAAGACATTTTATTTATTATTTGGGGGGTATTTAATGCTCATTTTTTCCTCTTGGTTCTGAATCTCTATTTTACTGCAAATGTGCCAAATTGACCCTCCATCAAAACTCATGCCCTGAGCTTTTAGTTTATTGAGTGGGAGAGGGACATGGTGATGGGGAGGCAGTAGAAGAAGAGGATTGTGTTGTGATTGCATTGCATCTTATTAGCCAATTATAAATGCATATCCAAAGTGTAGCTTAAAGAAGATTTCTCAGTAAAATATTTCAATGGCACAGAAACAGAACGTAGAGGGAAGTTCATAAGAAATGCGTACAGGACAGGAATAATGAGGTCTAACTCGAGGCTTCACGGCAATTTATGGAGCCACACTGAGATTTTTAGTTCATGTATATACTGATGCAGGCTACTAGCAGTCTCCTGCATTTTTAATGAATAATAACATTTATAATTCAAAGTAATTAGTAAACAGAGATATAAACCCATCCATATCATAATTCAAACATAGGAAGGTCATACTAACCTTGCCAGAGCAGCAATATACAATTTATGAGGACTAAAATTTCCAAAACGGACATAGTTATACTGTTGTTAATATAAAGAGTGGCACATAAAGGCAGCATTGACATTAGGACTCCAGCACACCTGTGTCTGGACACAACTGTTGTAGGATTTGGCATTGCTTTGCACCACACCATTCATTTTGCACACAAAATGATTTGGGGGTTTGGTACAAAATGAGGTAAATTGTTAAGTAAGCAAATAGAGAAAAGGCAGGAAGATGTACTGTATTAATAATACAAGCAAATTTTTAGAAAACAAATTATCTAAATTACTATGTCCTCTGGGTAAATAAGGTAATGAATTATATATGCTAGTAATACATTAAGAAGTAGACAACAGTTTAGATAGCAAAAAGCTTGCTGCTTTTGAGAGCTACTCAAGCCCAGTCTGATTTCTGAAGCTGTCCTTTTTATGTTTGCCACACAGAACAGGAAAGCATATTTTCTTTATCATAGCTGTAGAATGAAAAGTAGATTTGTGAGCAGGTAGAGAACTTCTCAAAGCAAAAGCCACTAAATACCTGCTAATCAGGTATAAGAAGGAGGAATATTTTTGTCTATAAGATGTAGGTGGTTCTGTTAGAACTGTGTTGCTCTAAGTGGTTCCAGGAACCTTCGTAAATGAGGTATCTGTTCCCTTTATAAACTGTATTGTAGAAGATGTATTCTAAGCAGTGACTAATTTTTTGTTTTCTTATGGATTGCTGAAGACCTAAAAAAGGCAACAGGTGTGTGTGTCTGAATGGAAAGGCATGTGTGAAGCAAGGTACAATGGCTGCAATATAATACTGTTATCAGGGTAGAGGTACCAGTGTACCATTAGATTTTGATCGGGTTAGATTTTGCAGCTGCTTGTCCTCCTTCCTCTAAAGCTGAACTGAAAAGCTTGGTTTATTTACGTGATTCTGTGACAGTGCTGAATGCATGCATTAATTGTAGACAGCTTGGCTTCCTGATACAATCTTACAAGCAGTGTAAAAACAAATGCCCCATTGGTTTTGAATGAGCAAAATAATGTTCACCATTACAATGTTGTGCAGAAAAAATTCACATCACGAGAGGTGTATGTTCAAAAAGGAGACAGAGGAGTCCTGCAATTTTATTCATGAACAAACGGAGAGGCCATGAGGCATTTCGCATGAGGTCTCTCAAATTGTTGGAGGACACAGCCCCCTTATTATCCTGATTTTCCCAGCCACATCACCCTCTTTCTTTCCCCATTGGCTGAGGTACTTGGAAGGTACAGACTTCACAATTCGCCTACTACACGTCCCTCTTAACATGCACACGCACACACACCACCCCTTGCATAAGATAGTTCTATCAAGTCTTTATTATTTTCCTCGAAGTTCGAGAATTAAGCATGACCTTGGCTGAGCAGTAGTCCCTGTCAATGAGTAACATTTTCTGAAACTTGTAGTTTCTCTCGTTACTTCCTTATCTACAAGTCTCTGGCCCTAGCTACAAGCAGCTTCACAGCACCTGTTTGTAAAGACACATTCATCTTATTCCTTTCAATGTTTTAACTTCGGCTAAACAGCACCTGCCGAAGTGCCGGCCCGAGACGTTTTTGTCGTGAACAGTCTGTACTTGCCGCAGTCAAGAGTTTTTTCGGTGTGGGTCCGAACTTCGGGAAAGCTGAGGGCGGGGAAGGGCTCTGCCAGGGGCTTCACAGCGGGAATTGGCGTGGGCACGAGGCTGGTGTCTCCCGGGGGAAAGCCGGGCGGCAGGAGGAACGGGTGCCCCCGCTGTACTTTGCGTGTCCCTACCGACGGGCACCCGCTCCTCGGGGAACGCCGATGTGCAGCGGGAGAGCTCGGCGGCCCCGCCCGGCGATCAGCGAGGCAGGACGTGTCCCTGCCCTTTGCGCAGTGGGTGGGCAGGGTAGGGTAGGGTAGGGTAGGGCCGGGCGGCGCGGCGCGAACGCGCCCGGCCCGCGTTGCCCGGGCGGAGGCGGTGGTGCGGGGGTCTTGCGGGCAGCGCCCGCGGGAGATGCGGCTGCGGCTCGGACAGGTGCTGCCGGCGCTATGCCTCGGCGCCGCCTTCCCCCTGCTGTGGTATGCGGTGTGGCAGGGGAGCCGAGGTGAGAGTGGGTGGCGGGGGCGCCCCGCCACGTCTCGTCTGTCCGGGGCGCGAAGGGCGGGGGGCGCGGTGGCACCTGCTGTGCCCCTCTGGCCGGGCCGTCGGGCAGCGCGGCGCTGGCTCCCGCCTCGGTGCTCCCGCCGGGAGCCGCGCCCGACGGTACCGGGGGCACTGGGGCCACCCCGGCCGTCGTGCAGCTCCGTCCCGCCGTGCGGCGGCGAGCCCGGGCAGGGATGGCCGGGTTTGCGACGGGGAGCGCGGCGGGTCGTTCCATCCCCTCCCGGAGCTGCGGACCCGATCGGCTCTCCGGGCGTGCTGGGCAAATAAGGAACCTGTGTTGCACCGAGGTTTGGCCGCGTGTAAGGTTGGGCGTGCGGGTCTCGCCTGTTCCCCCGGGATCGTGGCTTAACTGCACCCAGGCACAACCTTGCGAAACAGCTTACAGGATTGGATCCTTGGGCCATACTTGCCCTATTAAAAATACAACCCTAAATTTAAGAAACAATAAAAGTTTCTTTTAAACTTTTTTCCTCTTTTTTTCTGTTTTATTTTTTTCAACTCTTTTTCTAAAAAGCATCTTACATTAAGATGGAAAGAAAAATCTAAACGTGATTGCTGTGGCTGTCACTTTTAAAGTGGTTTTGATTGTGTTGTTGGGGAGGATAAAGTGGCATTGTCCATCCTGTAATTGTGTTTGTGCCTCATGTATCATCATTTTTTCCTGTGCACATTTCCAGGACCGGAATGCAGAGGAAAAAAACCCTGAATTTTTATATTTTATTTCTAAATTTTAACATAATACATTACCTTTTTAGTAGGTTATATAGGTGGTACATGCCAAATAGATCTTCATAAAGCCATGTCTAAGATTCTCTGAGCCAATGCAGGAAAAATAAAGCTGATGGTATTTTCAAAAAAAAAAATTAGAAGGTCTTTCCAAATGGTATCTCTGAGACTTGCAGACATGGCTTGTTATGGGTGAGGGGTGGTTGGTTTGGGGTGAGGGAAAGAGAATGGATCTTTGAGTGCTTCCTACATACACCTTTATAATAGGCTTGGTTTTATAGGTGCAGAAGAATTAGAATAAACCACTAAGTTGTTTCTGGGATGAACACAACTCCAGCTAGCAGATAATTTGTATATATTAATTATTCCTCTAACAAATAAAAGTTGTGGTAGACATCTTGGCCCCACAATGGCGTATTGAATAGAGTCAAGACAGTGCTGATCCTCCTGCCTTTTAGGTCAACTATATTGTTGTTTACCTTACAACATTTTATGTTTCCTCCAGTGGCACTCCTGCAAGTAGTGGGGAAGGAAAAATGAGGAAAAATCTTAGGAGACTGAGATCCAAGAGAGGTCAGAATGAAAGTGTCCATCCAATCTGCAGTTACCATTGTGGTGTCTTGTGGTTCATGTTTTGAGACTCCTCATTACTGACATTACATTTTCATTTCACTTTCTTTTTGACGTTTCTCTGATGACATTCCATACTGGGCTGTTTTGCTTTGGGATTTTATTTGTTTGTGTTTTGTCTGTTTGTTTTGGGCAAGAGGGATAACGTGTTGTGTATGTGTTGTCTTAACTTCTCTTTCCACAGCTGACTCCTCCTCCACAGTAAACTGAGTAACTAATTCCTGAGTAACCATTCCTCTCAGATGGTATAATTTTCCTAATGACTATTATTTGCACCTGTTTTTTAGCCAACTTTTGATCATTGCATATGTGCATATGTAGTCTTTAGACTCCCTTAAGCTTGGTAAATGTCACAAACGTGTTAATAAAATAGTTAATATTAGTAACTAAAGGAGAAAGTAGCAGTATGTGGTGAATGACTTTGTATTATATTTGTTTTACTGAAAATATAGTCTTTGCTCCTGAGGGGTGTTAGACAGAAAACCTTAAGAACAGCCAGCCATAGGTAACAGTAACAAAGGTTGTTACCTTTTTCTGCAGAGAGACAATTATTGGGAGCAAACCCACTAATGCTCTGTTGTTGTCACAGGGTATTTGTTTAAGAAAATGGTTTGAAATTAATATTTTGCTCTGAAAACACGCAGATATCTCTGCTTAGGTGTTGTTCAACCTCTGTTTTTTTCCTTCTGCACTGCAGAATTTGCTCTCCATTGTCATGCTTAGAGCACTAAAGGAATTTCCACTTTTGGTGCCTCTCAAACTACAATGTGTATTTTCTTTTCTAATGCCCTTTTCACTTAGCCTACCAGTTACTGTGAGTACTGTTGCAGCTTGTCAGCTCCCAGCTCTTTCCCTCATTTGTCAAATGTTTTCTGGCTCATTGTCTTTCATACATTTATTAAATCTCCCCTAACTTCTCTGCTCTGCCCATTGAAATGTTTAGGCTGCTCTTGATTTTTTGACTACAGTCTATCACACTAAGGGTAGACTACTACTGCTGCGTAGTCTGTAGTATTCCCTCAGGTTTCTGTTTAGTTAATTGTTTCTTGGAAAGCAGTGATTTTGGGATAGTAAATAAGCTTTGTAAAACTAGGACAGGGCACCCAAGCTCAAGACTAGTGGTCTTAAGTACTTTTATAATATAAAAATATGTAAAATATTCTTCAGTTTGTCTGCATTCTCAGAGCCTTTCAGCCCTTGAATATTATGTTTGAATCAGATATTGGCTCTGTCCCAAATTCTGTGCAAATAAAAATCAGTACCTTAAGTCACCTTTAAGCTAAAGTGACCTTTAAACACCTTATAATAAAGGTAGCTTGAGAGATTTGAGTTGGAATGTGTTACTGTCAAGACAGCAGTAATAATTGGTTCTTTGGTGCTGGTGCTGATTATTATGTGCAGCCTCAGTATTGACTTGGAGTTGTGAGACTAAAATCAAGTACACGTAACTCACACTGGCATAGCAGGGAAGATGCTACTCGCTCATTCACTTAAAAATAAAACATCAGACTCTATCACAGTCACTAGACTTCAGTTATTGTGGATAATGCTGTGTATATTTTAACTATGGTTAGAAAGATGTTTTTATAGTCACTTTTTCATTGCTTTATAAATATAAGCAAAGTTTCATACTAAATATGCTGATATTTTTGCAGCCAGAAAAAAAAATAAAGAGATTAAAGTAATTGTGGAGACAACTGGTAATGATCAGATCTTCAGCAAAAGCAAATGCTGTGTCTAAAGTAGTGTGATGATTCCTTCAGCATCCACTGGAGTGCTTGTGAATGCAGGCTGCTATTAGTGAGCAGTCAGCTGGGCTGCTGCAGCAATTCCTGTTCCATGTCCTACATGGTTTTGCTGTGAACTTCTTGGTCCCTCCCCAGGCCCCAAGCCAAACCTGTCTGAAGCAAACAGTTTGTATCTGAGCATAGGAAAGGCTGTTGTTAGGATGATGCAGAGGTTTCTGCTTGTGAAACTGAGTTACAATTCACTTGTTAATTCACCTGACCAAAATTGTCTGCTCTCACAAAAACGCTCTTCATATGGGTTTGGAGTTCTGAGAAAAAGCATACAACTTACAGTATACGTAGTGCTTTTCTCACACAGTTTTAGCTATTGTTTTCCATGTAAATACTAATCCATTAAAAAAAAAATCACCCATATATAAAAACAATAATGTAAATGTGAGGAGGCAGTAATTTTTTTGACACTTGAAAAACAGAAGGCAAAGCCATATTATAAACTCATTGTGAAGTTACGTAAAGTTTCTTCAGAGGAAACAGTATTCCTGAATAAAAAGAAATTTTGGTGTCTTTGCTGAATAACAGTGAAATTTTTGTAGGTCACAGCAATGAGGTAAATCAGATCATCTATTTTGGCAGTGCTTCTTCACATTGCTCTCAAGGACTACAAGATTAAATCTCTTTGAATTGGTTTGTAACATGTTGCTGCCCTCTTCACCTAAATCTGTGGGATACTTTGTCCAAGAAAATGAAAAGTAATCTTTGCCTGGAAGTTAGGAGAAGCTGATGCTGAAATATGATGTCACAAGGATCTAGGCATATACACATTGTGTCATACATTGTGAAACCTGAAATTCTTTAGTTATTCCTCTGAGGTGGGATGAACAAGACAGATATGATTGCATTCACAGAAGTGTCTGTAAGGATCATCAATTTTTTTTAAATCTGCATTTTGAATTTGTTCCACAAATCTGGGGCAGGGGGAGAGGAGTGTATTTCCAGTAATCTTCTGCCTATGATGTTATGCTTTGTTTCAGCTGTGCAGCCAAGTGCAGGTCCCCAGGAGATTCTGTCATTTGTGATAGAGTTCTTTGCAGGTTTCCTGTCCAGTCCCAACTGGCATACTCTGGCTCAAAGGTTCAATTAAATAGTGGCAAATTGACAGATTTGATAAGGAAGTCTTGAATTACACTGCTCTCACTTCAGCCAATACAGCTTATCCAGATTTCTGAACATGCAGAAGCCAATCTTCCTGTCTTCTCTAGGACTGCTAGGCTGTGTTTAACCACCATTTTTCCCAGCTGTCCCAGCTGACTGGTAGGCTACATCTTCTCTTCACGTGTACATTTCCTTCCAGTGACACTGAGAGCAAACAAAGGTTATTGCACATTTAGGTTTTGCCTCAACATGCACTTGGGATGTGGCTGAAATGCACAGTGTGATAAGGAAAGAGTTTTTCAGTCCGTCAGTTGCTTACTCAGTTTCTTTGTGCAGTTCTGCATTTGGCATTTTAAAAACCCTCCAACATGCAATAGCCTCAAAGCTCAGTATTTACTGATCCAAAATTTTATATCAAAATTCACATCCAAGACTTAGAAAAGCCGTGTAGTTTTACTGGCTTCCTCATGTGTAATTTATTAAATAAAGATTCTGCTGCTTCTTACTGTTGCTTCAGGCAGGACTGTGCCTAAAGAGTAGAGAAACTTAGCCATAAATCTTGTGGGACAAAAGGAGGCCAGTTATTGTTGGGTTTTGTAAAGAAAGAGATAAGGGAGCATTTCAGACCTCTCTTTGTTTGCTGTACAGTGTCTTGTCATAACCTTAGACAAGTGTAACCATATGACCTTCTACTTTCCTAGTGTTGTACACTGAGTCTTGAGGAACAGAGTTTTGTCTAGAAATACCTTAGTCAGTGGCTAGGCATTTAACTAAATGTGTGTATAATCTGGTGGTTGTTGCTACCTCAGGAAGAGAAGTAAAATATTTAAATATTTAAAACACCAACCAGAACAAAGCAATTGCAATTGCTTGAAGTGAATGAGTGCTACCTTAAAACCAAAATATACCAATTATGACCAAACACTGTACAATATCCATTCAATTTCTATACTTTTTCAGTTATTTTAATAATATTGCTTTCTCATATGGTGATGTTCTGACTGAATGTTTTAAGATCACTTTTCACTACATTCTAATATAGGAAAAGACTTGAATTTAAAATGAGGATTGTTTGCCAACATTTAAGAAAATATTGTTAGAGCTTAAGTTGTATTTTTTTGAAACAAGTTTTCTTATCTATTTTCAGTTACAGTATGTAAATTGTTCAGTATAAGTATTCTGTGCCAAACTCAAGACTGAGTCCATGTTCATTAGACAATATTGTGAGTTTTTAAAATCCACTTATTAATTTTGCTCTGCCTTTAACTCTGTAAGGTGTGTGTTTGTTTTAATATTGAAAGTATTCTGATCCTCTTCCCAGTATGGCCTGTATGGGAATAGAGGAACCCTCTCTCCCCTGCTCCAAGATGCTGGCACAGTGCTTTTCTTTGATGTCCCTGGGTTAATGCAAAGTCCCTCTACCGCCTTGTAACTCCTGATGTGGACACTGTCAAAGGCGAGTAGATGTCTCTAACGTTTTGGAAGACACAAATAATACTGTGCTGTAAGACACTAAACAAAATCGTTAAAGGTAATGCACATTATTGAATTTAAGTGTTTGCCTAAGAACTCGCTGTTGTGACCTGAGACAGAGGCATTGTTTGGGGAATTTTTTTTCCTTCCTTCCTCAGAGAGCACAAAACCTGAGCATGCAAAGCATGTAACAAGATTCAGAAAGGTATCTCATATTAGATCAGTTATGGAGAGATAATAAACTGCCAGTTATTAGTGCAATTCATGCCTCAGTGGTTTAATATGCCTCATTAACCTGAACAGTGAGCAGTGGTTCCAGGCACAGAGTATGACAAGATCTTTTGCAGTTAGTGTGCTTATATAGTTTTCTTTTAAGGAGGCCATTAACCAAATTTCAGTTTCTAAAAGAAACAGTCTTTGGGTATGATAAGCAATTTAGCTTGTAATCAAGAAATAGGAACAAGATTCACTGCTAGACTTTGAAGTGTTTTCTTCCCTCCTTTCTGCCGCTGCAAATTCTCCTTATATTTTCTTTTCTGTTTGAGTGCTAGGAGAAGATAGTGATGAATTGTTCCACAGCTCTTAGATATTGCCAGAAGTTGTTAATGAGACTGAAGCATTTATGATCATACAGGAAGCATGTATGTATGGAGCTAAGAGAAATAATCAGTTGGCTTTGAGAATGAGTATTTGCTTTAGAGATTGGTATTGTTTCTAAACAGTTTCAATATGCAGTGCAGAAAGTTTTATATATATAAAATGTATCTATTAGGAAATAACACAAGAGAGCATTTAAAACCATTTTAAATGTTGCTGCCTTAGAATTACAGCATCCATAGGTATATATGCCAATGTGTAGTTAACAGTCAGAGGAAAGTTACAGTAGAGCTGAAAAATCACTGCAAAAGCTTTTGAGTGCCATCACTGTGTCTGGGAGGTGGCTGGGTCTTTTTTTGCTCCCATGGCTTGTGGCTAGTGTAGTCCCATTGACTTTTCTTAGAAGGGAAATTCAGTGAACCACTCTCAGCCCATCAGAGAGATTCATCTTCAGCTCAGCAAGGGGAGAAGAAGCCTTTACATAGAATCCCAGAATATGCTTAGATGGAAAGGACACACAAGGATAATTGAGTCCAACTCCTGGCCTTGCACATAGTCACACCATGTTCCTGAGAGTGTTGTTCAAAAGTTTCTTGAACTCTGTCAGGCATGGTGATGTGACCACTGCACTGGGAAGCCTGTTCCAGTGCCCAGCCACCCTTTGGGTGAAGAACCTTTTCCTGATACTCAACCTAAACCTCCCCTGACACAACTTCATCCTATTTCCTTGGGTTCTGTCACCAGTCACCACAGAGAAGAGATCAATGCTTGCCCCTCCACTGCTCCTCCACTTCCCCTCATAAGGAAGCTGTCAGCCACAAGCTGTCTCTCCTCAGCCTTCTCAGGCTGAACAGACCAAGTGGCCTAAGCTGCTCCTCATAAGGCTTTCCCTTCAGACCCCTCCTTTGGACCCTCTCTAATGGCTTCATGTCTTTTTTGTATTGTGGCACCCCAAACTGCCCCCAGCACTCCAGGTGAGGCCACCCCAGTGCAGAGCAGAGCAGGACAATCCCCTCCCTTGCCCAGTTGGCAATGCTGTGCCTGATGCCCCCCAGGGCACAGTTGCCCTCCTGGCTGCCAGGGCACTGCTGACTCACATTCAACTTTCCATCAACCAGGATCCCCAGGGCCCTTTGCACAGCGCTGCTCTCCAGCCTCTCATTCCCCAATCTGTCCGTACATCCAGGGTTGCCCCATCCCAGATGCAGAATCTGGCACTTTCCCTTGTTGAACTTTCTACAACTGGTGATTACCCAGCTCTGATTTGTTGGGGTCTCTCTGCAGGGTCTCCTTTACCTTCATTTGCTTTTTGTAGTTTCACCATAGGTCCTCATCTTGCTCTTTTCTGGTTTTATTTTGACACTCCTTGCTGCTGATGGAACCATTGTTAGACAAGGCATTGCCAAGTCAAGTCACAGGCTGTTGCTGGGAACTAAGTGTTTCATGCTGTCCCCAAAGTTCCATCTCCCTGACCCTCCTTGTCAGAAAGCACTGTATTTGTAAAAATGCCCTGTGTCTTTCTTAGCAATCTATTGCAAGCAGCTGTTTTAGTTCTCTGTGGATCATTAGATGCTGAAAGAACATTTTCCACACACACACACGCTCACCCACACAAGTCCATTTAAACTCAATGACTGTTGAAATATTTTGTGTGTTTAGCTTCATAATGCTTTCTAAACACATATTTTTAACAAAGGTTTAGTAATAGTTAATGTTGCTTATACCTGTGCTCTAGTAAAATTTAGAACATTTCATGTTCTTTTTCAAACTATATATTTTTATAATAAATTAATTCTTCACCGAGGGTGGGTGAATATTATGTTCCTTGTGTCAAACCCTTGCTTCCTGAGTCATCAAAAACAAATGAGATAAGTGATTACTAAGAATCGTGTTCTCCTGACTCAAGAGAGGGTTCAATTCTGAAAGACTTCAAAATGTAGTTTCCCTCTTCTATTTCTGAGGAAATAGATAAGGCTGATTACAAATGCCAGCTTCTTTGGCTGCACTCAATGATAGTTGAGTGTTGACATTTTATTTCCAAGAGGCACCTGTGACACTTTGGTAAGCTATCTGTAAGTAAGCAAATACAACTGCCATTACTTGGTGCTTGCCAAAATGTTAGCCCAGAGGTGACACTAGTCATTTTCAGTCACACTGACACTGTATAGCTGAGAGAACTATGAAGAGAGGGACTATGATGTTATAATTTGTCTGCAATTTCTTTACTAATTCCTTCCATAAATTGGAATTTAAAGAAAAACTCGTGTCCATTACTGTATATTTAGCTTATACTTCTGGATTTGTCTAGGAAATGCAAGATACATTTCCACCATGTTTATGTGTATTAATGTCCTATCTGGAATCACTTTCTTGCTATGAAAATGGTGCAATGATTATCTGTTAGTCGCCTAAATCAACTTAAACCTTTTGTTTTCATTTTATTCATATACATTCTAAAGGAAAAAACCTAAAGATTGGCTTATGGCATTGGAAACACAGCTACAAAAGAAAAGCATAAACAAGAAAGTGTATTCATATATGGTATCTGATGAAAGGGATCGTCCTTAGGTATGCCAAAAAATTTACCCTGTTTGGGGTTCTAGCTCTGTAGCTTGATGCCTTGTGACAGATTTTTAAATTTGAAATCTATTTTAATCTATTTTATCTATTTTATATTGTTTAAAGATAGACTCTTCATCTGTTTTGACCTACCAAGTTTTTTTAAATTTATTCTCTGATTTTCTTAGGGAAGCCTACTTCAGTCAGGTAGAAATATCTTGTTGCATGCAGCTGAAATAATCCAGATTTCCCCTTCCTTCAGCAATGCTAAATTTATGTTCATAGCTCCATAGTATAAAATACTCATACATACGAATGCCTTTCTTGTAAGTCAAAACATTTTTAAGAGTGTCAAAAATTGTAGGAAGCATTCATTTAATGGGATTTTATTGAACATCCTTTAAAATTTTAATGAGGTAAATAATGATAATGCACATCACATGTTTACTTCTTTTTTTCTAACCAGTTTCTTCCTAGATGTTTTCAACTTCAGTCTTCCAATCACACATTTATTGACTAAATTAAGGACTTGTGTTTAATGCAAATAAAACCCCCTGTTTATCCAAAATACAAACTAATTTCAGTTTGAAACACCTCTGCAAATCCTCACAAATTTGCATTACCTCTGTATTTTGCTCGTAGTGTCTTTTACAGGTGAGAATGCCTGGGAATTCACTTTTCCAGAGAGACAATGGTGGGTCCTAGGAAATGAGAGCTGCCACAGATAAAATGTAGCACAGCCCACAAACAGAATGGGATAATATGTTATCTAAATAACAGCATTTAACTAGGAAAAAAACCAAACCAACTAAACCACAACAAAACCAATAAAAGAAGCAGCATTATAAAGCACTTTAAAATGAGGCAGAAGTCCTCTTCTACTTTTTTTACTCTCTGTTGCAAAGGGGTGATGCTATTGAAGTATTGCTTTATTAACCATCTTTATTTATTAGCCATCTTTAGTAATAGGTCTTAACATACTCATAGATGAAGACTGAATGCTTTGTAAACTCACAGATTAAGACTGTAACTCATAGATGAAGACTGAATGCTTTTAATACCTCTGTTTTAGTCTTGATAGTGTTTGAAATACAAGACAAGCCATTACATAATTCTACTTTCCAGTGTGAAAAGGGTCATCATGATTTGTTATTTGGTGAAGAAAGGGGCACCTTCCCCTGCAACTCACAGTCTTTCACTGACTTTTTCCTTACTATGGATTTTGTATTCTAGGTTTTGTCTTCAATTTACCTTTACCCAGCTGTGCTCCCTAAACTCTACCTTCTTAATATTCTTCCAGACTACTTCTTCTCCTGAATAAACTTTATTATTGTTTATGCACTTTGGTGATGTGATCTTCTTGACCATCTCCTATTCTTGAACTTCATTCCATCATAAATCACCTTTTAGAAAATAAATTATGTTCTTATTGCAGGAAATTACTTAGATACGTACCAACACCACTTGCTGGAACTTCAGCAAAGACTGTTGTATGCTGACAAGGAAAACAAAAAAAGATCACATGAACTGAGCAGTGCTCTAGATGAAATTAAGGATATAGTTGCAAGAAGAATGAACATGACAAAAAATCACACAGGTGTGTAGGGGTTTTCTCTGGTTTTTGTTTTGTTGTTTTGTCGAGGGGTTTTTTTTAGGACACCAACATGTAAATTTTAGTGATCTGGCTGCTTCCCATTATTTAATAGAACTTTTTAGTTACCTTGCCTTACAGACTGTTGTACATCTCTATCTATATGCACACTGTAGTTACATGCAATAGATTAACAGTTTGATTTTGTAACCTAAAATAAATTATGTAGTTATGCAGGATCTGTTTTCCTCCCTGTCGAGACTGGCAGAGCTTCTTCCCTGGAGAGAGAAGGGAAACTAGAAGACGCATCTCTGTGCTGGAGGCATTTCATAGTATCCCCCAACTTCAGAAAGAGTCTGGATGTGACTGAAAACTACCATTTAACAGTCCTTTTTTTCATTCAGTACAGCAGGCTGATAATCAGACTAAAATGGGGAATTAATGAGGACTGTTACAGGGGAGGAAAGAACAAGGTGCATTTCTTCCTTGTATAGTCAGAGTTGTTTCTTCTCCTGTTCTCCCCTGCCAATTTTTGTCTGTTTACATGATATTAATTCATTGGGACTGTTCAGAAGTTTATAAACAAAGAGCTGAGCATTGGCAGGGTGGTGGCCTTAGGAGCTGTCAGCCTCCAGTAACCCCACATACTGTGGGCAAAGAGTTACTGCCTAGTGCACAAAATTGCAGTAAAGGAGAGTGCAAGTTCCCCTTACCCCTGCTTTTGGTTCTTATTGGAGCCAGCTAAATTTCAGAAAGTATTAAATCTGTCAGTTCACAGGATTTAAGACAGAAATTTCTTAAAATCGCTGAATAATTTTCCTTTTATTTTTACTTACCCTTCTGCTTCCCATTCCAGCCATGTTTTATTGTACAACCAAAATTGAAAGGCTTATTGTAGTCAATGGAACTAAACTCCCTTGCCCAATATTTGATACATACTACTTCCAAATAAAGAAGGAAAGTCCTTGAAAAGTTGTGAAGGTGGTTTCTATGCAGCAAAATTCCAGTATATTTAATGGCTTAACAGTGTGGAAGGACTTGTGGGTCTCTCTCTCATACACAAATGTCTGGGCAGATATATATATGGTTACTTCAGGGTTTTTTAAAGTATTTTCTGCAAGGCAGGAAATCTCTTTTTAGACCTAATTTTCAGTGGGAATATCTTTTGGAAGTTGAAAAACTTAAAATATTGCCCATTCAGTAAGCCTCTGCCTTTCTTAATCTAAGCTGGGTGAATATAGCTGATGATGGTTTTTGTGATACATGTATGTAACTTTGAAGGGTGGTAAATTTTGGGAGTTATTTTAGATGCATTTCTTGGGAAAAGTAACTTTCCATCCCAGTCAATAAATGTTTTGTTGCTTTCATCTTTATTTCAAAGTAGTAAAGAAAAATAAAATCCCTACTTTTCTGTTAACTGCTGTAGCCTTTTGTTTCTTGAATAGTTTTTAAAGGCCTGTACGTGGTCATTCTTTTTACCATAGGACATTTGATAAACTCAGAACTTTTGCTTGAGCTGTGAAAACCACCATGTGTTACTTTTTGGGGAAAGCATTTAAGTGTATTAAGTCGTTAAGAAAGTTATTCATCAGGATCTGTGTTTCTTTTCATTTAAAAATTGTTTGCCAACCATGTTAAAAAAAAACCAAAACCAAACAGTTTTTTACCCCTGCCTTTAAAATAACTACTTACTGTGTTTTAAAATGACTCAGTCCTGCAAGTGTGCAGGCACAGGGAAATACAGATGGTGTCCCAGGATGTTCAAGCTTGGAGCTCTGCACCACCACCTGAGTTGGAAGGAGTTGTACTGGGAAATTCTCAATTTAATATAATGTTATATATATTATATGACATATAATCATTTCTGAGGAATAGTTCTGATTGAATAACCTTGTATGTGGTAATCTGCCAGTGTTCAGTTGAGCAAAACAGGTGAAGAAATAGGCTTCTCTGCTTGCTTTTTGCTTTATGTGGATCTCTGTGTTTGTTGTGTCCTTAAGGTGATTTAAAGTGGAAAGAGTTAAACCTTCCCAGAAAATTCCCCATGCATCTTACAAATATCTACTACTATCTCCCTCACCTTCGAGAATATGAAGATACAATTTTCCCAAATGTTATTTTTGGGCAACAGAGAACTGGAGGTAGGAAATCAAGTTTGGCTTCTATTTGCTATATGTTTATATTTTTTATTAATTTCTAGCAATGAAGCATACTCAAAAGTTTGGAATAGATTTTCTCCCTTAACTTTCTAATGTTGCCAAGCTGAATGAATTTTAATGGCAATAGCAAAAGTGCTTTTAAAATGCCCACCCCTATTTCAAGTCTTTATCTCAAAGTATTCTGAAAACCTCTTGAAATAGTAATAAAATAATCTTAATTGAAAAACAAGATTATTTTTTGTTTTAATCATATGTTCATATGGCTAAGGTGCAGTAGCTGACATTTTTTCCCCAAAAAATTAGTATGAATGAGGAAGCCAAGGCGAATTTGCAATGCATTTGGTCTGCCAACGTGAGAAGCAAAGGGAAAAGTGGTGTGATCATTTAAAGGATATATTAATATATCTTCAATGTAGCTTTTTCATCCACATGACAAATCAGCTGGCACCTGTAGAAATCATAATGAATTCCTGTGAACCATAATACAGGTTTTAAATGCATTGTCCTAACTGTCATGTGATAGGTAAAAGGAACATGCAAAAATAGTAAGCAAAGAAGAAACTAGTCAACCATTTTGCTGAATTTTGTATTTTGTTGAAATTTTTACTTTTCTCTAGGGTGATTTTATATGAAGAAACATTGGCAGTGTTTTTGATTTAACTAAAAAAAACCCCCAAACCCTGGGCCATGCTCATGACAATGGATAACTTTCTACAGACTATTATTAGTAGGTGTAGTTGTAGTAATGTGATCTAGTGTTGGAATTCTCACTGGAGTGCCCATACATCAGTGTCACTAATAAAAAGATACTCTATGTTTAACCTTCTTTTATTTGTACAGGAAAATCACAACAGCAAGACTGCAGTTTAATAAGTACAGGTTGACCTTCAGTGTATAAAATGAAACAAACCCCAATGGTTTAATGGGATATTGCTGGGAAGGAACATTGGCACTTTGGTTTTTGAGCTGACACTGTCATGGAAGTTAAAGTCAGAAGGAAGTCACTAACTGCACCTACTGTTTTATTTCAAACTGTTTCTTCCTCACCAGCCTTCTGGGATTTTGGTGAATAGAAATCATCTGCAAGGACTAAGATTGCACAGGTTTACTGAGCTATGTTTGGCCGCTGATTTAAGTAATGCCCATACTGATGAAAAAAGAGACATCCTGCTTATGATCTGATGATGTAACACAGCATAGGTTTGCTACTAGTGGAGTTCTTGCCAGAGACAATTTCAGTTCCTTTATTTTTAATAACAGTAACATCTTAGTTCTTTTATTCTTATTGATGCTATGAAAACCATTGATACATATCAATTAAACTGCTCAGAAGGATTTTTGAATTGGATTTCTTTCTGAAATACACAGCATTCACTTCCTAGGAGAACCTGCTCACTAGAGCAGTGCAACACTCATTTTTGAATCTCAGTAGCAAACACCTACATGTTTGCCAGATGTAGGGGTATCTCCAAGTTCTCAAGTGTAGACCTGGTGTTTATAAGACAGACACAGGTGTCTCTAAACTAAACATAGCTGGAGGTATCTCCCTTCCCAGGTAGTAGAGCAAATGCTGTCACAGTGCTAAGGAAATATTAACTGTCTCCAAATTTCATGGTCACATCAAATCAAAATTAAAATGCGATTTCAATTTCCCTTTAAGTTACATGGCTTGAGGCATTCTCTCTTTGCAGTCTCCCTAGTGATGGGTATTCCTACAGTGAAAAGGAAGAAACAAAATTACCTGATTGATACATTGCATTCCCTACTGTACCAACTATCCGAAGACCAAAAGAAGGACTGCATAATAATAGTCTTTATAGCAGAGGTAAGTGTGCATGGAAAGATGCAGGATGCTGATAGAAAATATGGAGATTTATGTCTAAATGTAATAGTGCAAAATACTGTTGCAATATAGTGCAAATACTATTTGCACTACACTATTTGCAAATACTATTTGCACTGTTTGCAATAGTGCAAAATACTAGCTTGGCCTTTGGGAGGGATTTCTTCAGGGCTGGAGGAGATGGTGAGCAGTTAGTGCCTCAGTGTTCATATGTGGAAAAAAACCTGTTATGCAGATGATCTAAGGGTAAAAAGTCATTACATTTACCAACACAGTCCTTGGATCAGATTTTTCCATCAAAACCATATGAACTCATTATTTATCTTTGAAAGTAAGGTTTTCTGCTTCCAGAATGAAATGTAAGCCCTCCACAGAAAAGTGCCATAGAACCTGAAGAAAGTAAACTTAGTGTAACAAATATTCAAGTTATTTATCTTCTGGTTTGATAACATGTATCTTGCAAAGTATCTTGACATGTTGGAGCCTTCTGCATGTGTTTTGGCATTTCCCATGCAAAAGAAAACTGTTCAGAGCCTTGAGCATGTTAGGGAAAGTAAACAGTCTCAAGGTAAAGTATTAAGGATAAATGGTTTTTTTTCCTCACTCAAAAATATCTTGATTACATCAGAAAAAAAAAAAAAAAGCTGCAGAAAGGAATTAGCTAGTAATAGCTTCTAGCAGGTAAAATGACAGTGCAATTATTCAGAATTCATATTTATTCTTCTATGTCCTTCCATAGGCAGCATTAAATTAATGCATGTATTCATTAACAGTTACAGTTTGCTATTTCTTATTATTTAGTAATCACTTTTGCAGGTGTAAAAGTGTCAAACAGTATAGTTCACTTTAATTTTGGTCATGACTTCCAGTTTTGTGTTTGGATCACAATGATGATTACAGAGGACCAATTTTATTGGCTGTAGTTCCTCTTCAGCATGGTTTTTAGGAGCTGAACTTGCAGTTCATATTTCACAATGAAGAGCCCTGGCAGAGATGAGCTTTGCATGCCTGCCTGCCTGCCATTGAGGTGGAATTCTTATTACAGGGCTTCAGAGGATTCTGTGAATTTTTAAGGGTTGACTTTTGAATAGTTTCCCACTGTGGAGAGTCCTAATGTGACACTTTGAACAAACAGGAGCTGTGGTTGTAGTAATAGTCCATATCAGCCAATTTAGGATTAAACTGCTATTATAAGACCTACTCTCCCTTTTCTCCCAACCCAAAAGTCATGTTCTCACAGCTTCCATTTATTCAGCCATGCAATAAATTGCAGCAGATAACCATGCTGATCTGAGAGGTGATAAGAACATTTTATTATGAGAGAAGGGCAGGTGTGTTCACTGGTCATGAATCCACACCTTCCTTTTCCCACAAAGTTTTAAAAGATCAAGGTGAATGTTTACATCATGGGTTAAACTTGAGTAACTTATTGTCTGAGAGTGAGTTTTAAGTTCTGGGTATTTTTTTTCTTACCAGAGTTCTGTATTTCACTTTTTTTTTACTTACCACAAGTTTAATATATAATTCGTAACAATTATATATTAAACTATTTGTTTATTTAAAGAAAAAAATCTGAACTCCTAAGACAGTTATTGTGTTGTTTTAGAAATAAAACTTTGCACTATAAATGTAGTTAACAGATATGCTTGGCACACTAACATTGTTACTTTTATGAAACAGTAATGAATGTCTTCAAAATTTCCAAACTTAGAGCTGTAAGTTTGTTATATTAGGAAGAAATTAAACAAAAATTTTAATTATTGCTGGTTTTAGAGTATTTTGCTTAGGTGATTTTTCTCATCAGCCTTAGGCCTCTTTTATGATTTTTGAATTATTAACCCAAACCAGCTTTTTTTACTGATAGTTATATGGCTATGCTTTACTGGCATAGCAGAACAGCATTTTAGCCAGAAAATAGCTTGGTCTTCTGCAAAAGCAGTGAAAAACAAAGTGCCAGAAATGGCAGCTGGAGATACTTGGAAGCAAAAGTGAACTATATTGAAAGTTTGGTTGGCTTGAAAAGCCCATACTGTTCCTTACTAGAAATGCTGCTGTAACATACCACATTTGTTTGGAAGGAAAAAAAATTAAGTGTTTGCATATACATATTCCCTACAAAGTGTTGTTTAATACAAAAATGAGAGCCTTTTAATGAAACCCTCTCTTCTTTTCTTTAGGTGGATGCAGAGTATGTTAAGAGTGTTGCAGAAAGTGTTAAAACCAGGTAAGCCCTACGCTCAACCACCAGTGTGAACATATTTGGAGCTTTTATGGAAAGAACTAGAACATTTCAACACTGATATGGAACTGAGGCAAAGGTGCACTCTCAATATGTATGCCATAACACACTCTGAAATTGAGAACAGAAGTATGTATATCCATTTATTTTTTTCTTATTTGATAAATATGCTTTAACTAACCAGTCAAGGTCTCAGCTTAAATCTCTGATAAATATTTACTTGAGCCTAAGTCTTTTCCCCATGAAATTAATGATGCAATTTATGCACCTGAGGTTGCATGTATGAGGTCCCCACTGACTACACAACCCTGTAGTGTAATCTGGCATCTGTCACAAAATCACAGAATTCCTTAGGTTGGAAAAGCCCTGTAAGATCAATAGAGTTCAACCATTTGCCCAGCACTGCCACCACAAAACTATGTCCCCTAGTGCCACAACACAGCCATGTTTTCCCAGGCGTCTTTGTTTCCATTTTTTTTACTATTTTTCAGGAAGGCAATAGACTTGGGACAGCAATGGGATTAATTTATAACCTTAAATGCTACTACATGATGGGCAACATGAGATGGGTAGTCTTTTCCCTGCCAAAGTAACCCTAGAGGTGTCAAAGGGAAGCTAGGTTCCCACTGCAGTTCTGCTTGCTCTTATCTTCCTTGAACAAGATCCCTGGAGGAGCTGACCTTTTCTTCCACATTTGAGGGTTTCTGCACATCCTCCTTCACTCAGGGGTTTCCCAGACTGTGTTTTGTATGTGTGTGGGTTTCCCCCAGAAGACTCCTCATACTGAGGCTGTTAGCTAAGTAATATTCATCATTTCCTGCCTTCAGAGGATTTAGCTCAGCTGGGAGGACAAGGGGACAAGGGGGAGAGGCATTCCTTCTTGGTACTGCCATGGTACAATACCTACAGCAATTTAAACACTCAGATAATTTTAATTACTGCTTTATGGCTTTTGAAAAAAATTACTACAGAGTATTTGCTTTGTCAGGGTTACACGGTCAGATTGATATCTTTTCCCATCATGCTAGTACTCTAATGTGTTCAATTTTTAGTGTTATTTTTTGTTTGCTAATTATAGGAAATGGGAAACTCAGTTTTGGAACCATTACTCTACCTGTTTTGTGTTGGGGTTTTAAAATGATGCAATTTATGCACCTGAGGCCTGATTGTTTGTTTTTGTTAGGTTGGTGGGGTTTTTTTTAGATTTTTTGATTGGCTATTTTGTGGTTTTTTGGAGGAAAGGGGAGATTTGACTTCCAAGTTTGGCTCCCAAAATAGGTTACACATTTTTTCAATGTCTCTTTAAATGAAAAATGTAATTCTTGGAGCAGAGACTAGACCTAGACTCCCCATTTTAAACTCCTGCTGTGGGACAATATAATTTTGCTTAGAAAGTAGAATTAGAGTTGGAGAAATGGTAAGGAAACTGGGAGCTCTCATGCAAGAACAACAGTTGTGTGTTGTTCTAGATAGTGCGTTTGGTTGTTAATTACTGCTGCATTTTGGCAACTATCTCTGGATTGTTAGTAAGCATCTACAGCTGCAGGAGGGGCAGGGTTCCTGAGACACACTTCTCTCCAGTGTTTTCTGAGACTTGGATGAGTTCCTGACCTGTCTGTTCTGATGGTTGTTAAAGACACCTTCTTGGTTCCAAATTTGCAGTCAGTTTCTTCGCTAGAGTGGTGAATCCACAGGAGCAGACCTAACTTTGGGGAGCTGCTCTCTTTGACTGCCCTCAAAAGTCTTTTTGAGGAACGGGGTCTCACTAGGATTCTCTTCCCAGATTCCCCAGAGAAGTCCAGTCTGGAGTCCTAGAGGTTATTTCTCCTCCTGCTTCCTATTACCCAGATCTTTCCAACCTGAAGAAAACACTTGGAGATTCTGAGGACCGAGTAAGGTAAGGCTGCTGTATAAAACCAAAGAACTTTTGCTAAGAGTGTCAAATACAAAATTCAGAAAAAGTCAGCACTGTTTGAGCTGGTAATGTCTTTGCGTTTCAGAGCTAAAGGACCTCATTCGTACTTGCAAAAAAAATTTACAAGGGGATCTTGAGAAATGCTATGCTGCACATCAGCTTCAGGGTGAGAGCCAAGGCATCTCCTTTAGGTCTTGACTCTAGGCATCCAACAGGTTTTAAACCAGATGGATAATACCAACAAGTAATAGTCTATATGGTCTGTCATAAAGGAAAAAATAGAAAAATCTTTAATGTAACTGATGAGGTAGAGTCTCTGTAAACACACAGCCCATGTGGTCCTCTAGCTAACCACTGACAACTACTGTGGGTTTAATTAATGACATAACTTTTGGTGATCATTGGGTTTTTATCTACTGTTACTACACCCTTAATGGTGATTTCATTCACTGCCATGCCCCAAATTCAGTAAGACAGAGATTATAACCTTAAAAAAAATATATTTATTGGAGGAAAGTAATTTTCTTCATCTAAAATAACTAACTTATCAGAAGCCACTGCAACAATGCAGCAAGAGAGTTGCAGTACTAAGAGTATAGGCTGGAGGAAATCAGCTAGTATATTTACATATATATGTGTATGTATACTGGCTTTATAGATAAACCTTATGTGTTCATACCATAGACCATAAACAAGTTTACATACTTGTAATTTAGTTTTAGATATGATTAGATTTGTATCATTTATAATTTTACATTAAATAAATACTGATAAATTACTCTGTAGTCTTTCAGTGTTGATTATCAAACAACATCATCATCCTCTGGTAAAATGAGAGACTGTACAAAATATGTGTTTATATTTAAACCTGAAAATTACAGTTATCAACCTGCTCTTGTGCTGTTCGTATGTAACCATTTACTTAACCATTTACTTTTTAATCTTTAAATAATCCATGTGTCTTACTTCTACTCTTCATTAAATAATGAGTAGAATCTTCTAAGTCATTTGACATTAATAACTTGTTAGATATTTTGTTTCAAGCTCCATTGACAGAGATACATTTTTTTTTTGTTTATCTGATGTTTATTTTTGTGTATTTCATGTTAACTTTTACAGGAAAATAAAATTATTTACAAATGTTTACATTGATTCTAGATTAATCCTTTTGCACTTAACAAGGGAATATATAGAATATACAACCTTACAATTTTATTGTAGAGACAAAAAATGCAGAGCATTTAAAGTTCTCTTATTATAGAAATAACTCTTCCAACCCCCTCAAAAAACTTATCAGAATTTGCTGCTTATGTTTAGGTGGAGAACTAAACAGAATTTGGATTATAGCTTTTTAATGCTATATGCTCAACCTAAGGGAACATTTTATTTACAGGTATGTCCATATTATCATTAAGTAGCAGCAATACATCTGTACTGATGATTAGTTTTGGCAATTTTTGTTTCAAAGGCCTCAATAAATTCAGCAATCTTATGTTATTTTCTGTGTATTTTGCCTATGCTCCTTACAAGCATCCACATATTTCTGTATTTATCTACATCTTGCAGGCAGGTACTATTTGATTAAAACCATCTCTACCTTCCTGTCATTTGTGAGGTTGCAGAGCAAGGTAACTGAAGCATGAAACCCTCATTTGATTAGGTTAAGAAAGTCACAGTTTAGTATCTTTTTACTTACTGCAGCCAGGAAAAATAGTTATAGGTTCAGGTTATAGCCCAGATGACAATGAAGTGAAATATTTCAGACAGGGAAATACCAGTAGAGTGATACTTGAGTTAAAGTCAACTATAAGTTGGCACAGATCCTTAATTCTCCAGAAGATTTTGTGTTAGCCTTTAAGAAGATCCCCATGCATTTAAGCTTATCTTTAACCATCATTCTAGATTTGTGCTAATTTGCACTCCATAAAGATCTTAATCACCACCAGAGATTCCAAA
>VYZP01017990.1:0-16853 GCA_013400635.1 Hypocryptadius cinnamomeus | reverse complement strand
CTCCCTCTATTTAGAAGTCTTGTATTAAGGGAAAGCAAACAACTTAAAATTACTTTTCCTTAGACTGGTACAATATTTACTTCAGTAAGCTTAAGCAAAACTTGAGCTAGGTTAGATTTTTATTTAGTTTAGTTATGAATAGTATTGATTGAGTGGCTGACACTAACTCCCAAACCTTGAAAGAAGATATGCACACATCATTAGTCTTGACGTTTACAGAACAGTTGATGTCATGAGTCAGAAAAGATCTTTGCTGAATAAACACTTGTTCTAGGATCCTGCAGAACCAGGATTTAAGTAAGTCTTTTTGTGAAGTCCACTGAAGATAACAGGCATACACTGGGGATGAACCTTACCCACTGATTACCCACTGATCAACTTGTCTACTTAAATCTTTCCCTGCCCTGCCACCCCGAGAGCACTTTGAGGTCCTTGTTTCCACTTTCACTAAACCTCCTGGCATGCACCAGGAACCCTTGAAAGACTTACAATAATGAGATCATAACATAGCTATAAAAGCAGGCAATCTAAACCCAGCCTAATAATGAGGACATGCATTTGTTATTTCTTGTCCATGTAGACTTAGTTCACTGCAGGAATCAAACATTTCAAATCTGAAAGAAACACAGATACAGCAGTTTTTAAGTGTTTTCTATTAGCACTGAGATGAAACAAAAATAAACCATTAAATAAATCTTAGGTTCTTCAGATAAAATCTCTTACCAAGTTCTAACTTGTAGTCGTTTCCTGAACTACTGCTATGATTATTTTATTACCTCATATGGAGGCTGGGAAAGCTTTGTGTGTTTATATATATATATCTCTACACTAGTAATATACATTGCCAGCAGCACTTCTCTAATGGATTTAAAGCCTGAGCAATAGCTCAGTGAGTTCACTAGTACTCTTTATATGGACTTTTTTTTTTCTTCTTCTCACTAGACTCTAGGTTATGCCTGCTATTTGGTAGAGCTCCTAAAAGGAGCTCCACAGTTTTCACAATTCATTGTCAGTGAGACAAAATGTAAAAATACTCTAATAAAATTCCTGTCTGATGCCTGAACTTTCATTGTATTCTTCCACTTTTTTGTTACTACTTCATTTTTACTTCTCTTAGACAGCCTGCATAAGAAAAATGAAAGGAAACCTATTTGGTACCTATCATGTAGGAAATTTTCATAGTCTTGCTATAGTGGATGTGCATTTTTTCATTCAAAAGCACTGATGAGTGAAGGGAAGTTAGCTGTGATTATGTGTTTTGCTGGCCTTCCCATGGCAATGGGGCAAGTGGACTAGGCAGTTCATATCTTAAATTTCCTGATCCAGCTGTGTGCAGCTGCACAACCTCCTTTGGTCGATAAGAGCATATGAGAAAACAAGTGGCTGTAAGCTGAAGGCAAAAAAAAATCAAATTAGAATTTGGGTACAAAGTATTAAACATTCAGGATAATAAAATGTTGTATAACATACTGAAAAAAATGGATACTGGAATCTCTAAGCAATGAGAGAGGTTCTCCAAGATGTGCTTTAGTTGAACACAAATTACAGGGTTAAATAAATAACTTTAATGGCTTGTGCTACATGGGATGTCAAACTACATCCTCTAATAATCACAGTCAGCTTCAGGAAAGACCATCTCAGACTTCAAAATTACTTTCTGTTCATAACCACATTCACAGTCACTTTGCATCACAGCCTCTGCACTTTTAATCTTCACTGGTTTTGCACGCTTTTCTATGGTGTTTTTCGATATGGTGGCCTCCCTAGGTTTTTGAGATACTCCAGTCTGCTTTTCATCCTTTTTTGGTACCTCTCAATTTCTCTTTAAGGATTCTCTAAAACCTTCTTTGATTCTTTGCTCTTGTCCCTTTACATCTTGCTCCTGGCTAATGCTTTAAGCTCATTTAATTTTTATGCCAGATTTCTTGTAAATTGATGTTTGGGTTTGGGTTTTTTTCGTTGTTCTCTTCTGCTTAACTGTCAACTCAGCTCAATCTCCAAATCTCAGAATCTGTTAAGAAGCATTAATCTTGATCAGTTTGTCTCTATCTGTGCATTTTTTATTTTACCATCAGCAAAAGCTGACAGGGTCAAAACAGATCTCTTAATCTCATTTTTCTAACTTCACTCTACTTATTCCTGGGTTCACTGTTGCCAACACATTTCTTGTCAGCCAGCCCTACACTTGTAGCGATGCAGAAATTCAGCTAAAACCTCTGGGCCAGATCTTTCAAGCTCTTGATGATGACCCTGCTGCATCAGTTGAAGACCCAAAACCAGCAGGAAATCATGTTTTGTTTGGCTGGGGGTTTTTTTCTCAAAAGATTAATTTTCTAGCTGTTTAGCTTTCTGAAGCCAGTTCCAGCACAACCAGACATGCAGCAGGGCCAGTGAAGTACAGCAGTTAGAATAAATTACTATATGATTACACTACACCCCAGCAATATTTTCCTGAAGTCTTAGCCTCCTCTTCCTGTATTTTCACACCCATACTGAATTCAAACCATGAATTACTCACTCCTAAATTATTTCTGGAATACATTTATTTCCTTTGTGTCATCGCCTCCAACCTTGTCTGGATTCATAATCCTCAGTTTTAGTAGCACAAACAGCTTCTGGCTTTTCAGATGCCCAGCTCTTGTCTGAAAGCCAGGCAAAAATGAAGTCAATACCTTTCCCATTTCCTTGATGGATGTCAGTCTCCTCTTCCAAGTACCCTTTAGCTGACTCTACTGCCATACTCTGTGCTGGCCTTTACAACATCTTGAAAACTCTATGTATCCCTGTCCTTCAGTGTGATTCACAGAGCACACCCCATCATTTCCAGCATCCCCTGGGACAACCTGGTTTCTACAGGCGTCTCAGTAATCATCCACAGTCCTTCTCAGTCACCTTGTTTGAATGACAAAGTCTGCCCAGGCTATTGGAGCTTTTAGACACCTTTCCTCTCAGACAGTTTGCTCCTCTCGCTTAGCAATGCTTATACAATCTAAGAGCAATTGTTGTCTTCCTTAATCTCTTGTCTTTTTGCTTAATGTTTTCTTCTAAGTGAGATCTCTAAGGCAGGGAGTCCTCCTTCATCAAAAAAGAGAGAAGCGCCCATGGTGTTATGGTCACTCCTGTAGATAATTACTTAATGAGTGGTACTAAACCAGAGATATATGTAGAAACTAAATACCAATCCACTTGTGGATTGTTTGGCACAGCTTCAGTACATGTGGTACAGCATAAACACAACACAATTTTCACTTGCTTGTGAAAACGTCACCACCCCCTCTGCAAACAATAAAATCACTGCTTGCCTTCTCTTTTTCTGTTGCATTTCCCACCCCCAACCCCCCCCCTGCAGCTGGAAGATGATATTATAGCCAAACCTGATTTTATTGAAAGCATAAAAAGCTTTGCTGCTCAACAGTCCCAAGATTGGATGGTTCTCGAGTTCTCACAACTTGGATTTATTGGTAAGTATTAAGACCTCAACAGGATCAATTGCATTTGGAGCTGTGTAGATCAAAAAGGTCTTAGTCAGAATCACATCTCAAAGCATGTAAGAACTAGCATATCAAAACTTCCTTGGTTCTTCAGGAAACAGCCCACTGAAAGTAGTTTACTTTTTGTTCTCTTTAAAACTATCTTGTTAATACAGAGTCTCTTCAGCATAGAATCTATAATTGAGTTCCCATAAGGAAGAAATTGTTCCACCTCAGGGAACTATGTGGCTCTGTAATGTGTAGTTCTCTTTTCAAGAACAGAATTTGAACAATCTATTAAAAAACCCCAAAAACTTCCTTTTCTTTGTGGAGGAGAATATGCATTCCATATAATAGGGCTGGATGATGAGCAGCTCTTCAAAGCCAGACTCTATGTGAAGTTTTTCACCAAATATCATAATTACATTCATGTGTTCAAAGCTGGTGTAATACTTAAATGTTTATTTAAATAAATTACATTTAAACATATAGCTGGCGATTCTTGCATAGCAATAAAAATATAACTTCTTGTCTTGCTTTCAGGAAAATTGTTTAAATCAGAAGACTTACCACTCATAGTGGATTTTTTCCTCATGTTCTATAAGGATAAGCCTATAGACTGGCTTATAGACCACCTGCTCTGGGTTAAAGTGTGCAATCCAGAAAAGGATGCAGTAAGTATAACTGTGAGTTTATGAAGATAAATAACATTCAAACATTCTCAGTGACAAAATTCATTTTCAAAAAGTGTAATATAAATCTTTCAAACTGGACTTACTTTGGACTGACCAGAGTTTCTGCTTCTTCTTGAGTTTTAGGATTCAGGAGTTTTAACTGGTGCAGCGAGTTTCTGCTTCAGGATTTGCACATGTTACTTTTGTGTTGATAAAGGAGCAAGAAGAAACAGACAGGAGTTGTGCAGAGCAGGAGATTAAGGGGAACGGAACAAGCAAGCTTCAAGTTTTACCCTGCAGCATAAGTGACTTCTAGGGATAGCAGAAAGTCCCTGGTTTTAGACTTAGTAGTGCACTGCAGTCTCCAGACCCACTCCATACAGATAGGAGCAAGCTTTTAAATCCTGCTCTGTGGGTTAAGCCAGCTCATAGGAGTTAGAGTGTGCCTCAAGAAACTAATTTCAGTTCTTGCCTACCTGTGAAAACAGATTAAAAACCAGAATGCTATTATGTTGACATCACCTATTCCAGATCTAACATGTGCCAACTTCCATCCAATAGATTAAATACTTTATTTATGGCTGCTCCATCTTCTAAGATCTGATTCCTACCTAAAATGAAGCTGTGTTCCCAAAAGGCAGGCAGGCAGCTCGTGGAAGTCTGCTCTGATCAAGCCAAAGCAGAGTGGTGTCCTCAACTTTCTACTGAGTTTCACTTCTGCATTTGCAAATTCAATTGCTGTGGGTAGAGAAAACCTGCTGAGACAAATCAGTCTCACATGGCCCTAGGGTGGGAATGACCAGTGGCATACCTGCTGGGACCATTCATGAGAATGCAGAAAATGGAGACTGGCAGAAGGCTGGGGATCCCAGCTGTGGTACCTTCTCTGTTTGGTAGGTTAAAGCACTGAACTTTCTTATAGGCACCAGAGAAGGCAAGCTGACAGCTCCTCACACTTTCTCCTTTCCAACCAAGAGTGTCACAAAGTGATCAAACACATTGCTACACAGCAGGGTCAGCAGAGCACTTGTTTGTGCTTTCTATTTGACACCCTGTGGCGAAGGGTGTTTGGCATGTGTTTACATAGAATCATAGAATTGTTTGGGTTGGAAAAGACCTTAAAGATCATTCCATTCCAACCCCCTGCTATGGGCAGGGACATCTACCACTAGATTGCTCAGAGCCCCATCCAACCTGGCCTTGAACATCTCCAGGAGTGAGGCATCCGCAGCTTCCCTGGACAACCTGTTTCTGTGCCTCACCATCCTCACAGGAAAGAACTTTCTCCTAACAGCTAATCCAAACCTATTCTCTTTTGGCTGGAATCCATTCCTTCCTGTCCTGTCACTCCATGCTCATGTAAAAAGCCTCTCTCTGTGTTCCTTGCAGGATCCCTGCGGGTACTGAAAGGCTGCAATTCCTAAAGCCTTCTTTTCTCCAAGCTGAACAATCTCAATTCTCTCAGCCTTTCCTCATAGGAGGGGTGCTCCGGCCATCTGATCACCTTGATGGACTCCTCTGGATTCAACAGGACAGGTCCATGTCCTTCCTGTGATGGAAACCCCAAGCTGGATGCAGCACTGCACATGGGCTCTCACCAGAGCAGAGCAGAGGGACAAAATCCCCTCCCTCCCCTGCTGCCCACGGTGCTCTGCATGAGCCCAGGACATGTTTGGCTCTCTGACTGAGTGCACATTGCTGGGTCACCAGCCTCTCCTCCACCAGCACCCCCAGGTCCTTCTGGGCAGGGCTGCCCTCAATCTGTTCATCCCCCAGCCTGGACTGATACTGGAGGTTGCTCCGACCCAGGTGCAGCACCTTGCACTTGGTCTTGTTAAACCTTGTGATATTCCCATGGGCCCACTTCTCAACCTTGTTCAAATTTGCAGCCTGGACTGACTATTAACATATCAAGGTTCAGCTACATCTGCTCGCCAAGAAAAGACAGTTTGTGATGATCAGAGCCATCAGATCTCTACATGGTTCAGAGACTTTGTCATGCTTGCCTCCTGTGAATAATCATTCACTGCTGGTGTCCCCAGTACAAAAAAAAAAAAGCTATGGACCTGTTAGAGCAGGTAGAGAGGCCACAGAAAAGATCAGAGGGCTGGATACAGGCTGAAAGAGTCAGAGCTCTTCAGCTTGAAGAAGAGAAGGCTTCAGGGGAGACCACATAGCACCTTCCAGTATCTAAAGGGAGCTTGTAGGAAAGTGTGTTGTGATAAGACAAGGGGCAACAGTCCTAAACTGAATGAAGGTATGTTTAGATTGGATATAAGGAAAACATTTTTTGTGGTTAGGGTGGTGAGTCACTGGAAGAGGTTGCCCAGGAAAGGTGTAGATGCCACATCCAGTGTTTCTGACCAGGCTGGATGGGGCTCTGAGCAACCTGGTTTAGTGGAAGCCTGTCCATGGCAGGGGAGTCAGAACAAGATGATCCTTACAGGTTGCTTTGAACCCAACCATTTTGTGTTTTTGTGCAGTGGCCTGTGCCTATCACATTCAGTGGGAACTGCAGGCTGCAAGGGTGGGATCCCTGACTCAACAAGCAGCCTTATCTCATCTTCTTCAGAAATGACCACACCAGTCTCATGCCACTGATTATTCTCAGCTGCTGCCAGAAGCAGCTCTTTTGGTAGTGCTGCCATTGAATAAAACAAGACTTCTAGAGCCTGAATTATTGCAGGGGATGAATTGCAAACCCTGTCAGCAGAAAGATCACAAATTTATTTTCTTAAAAATATTTCTTCTTTACTGAAGTCTAGTGTGCCTTTCAGAGAAACAGTTGCCAGTAAATCAATTTGCACACAATGTGTTGTGGTTTTACATTGTTTTGCTGAACATCTGCTGTGGACAAAAAAACCGCAAAAAACCAAAAAAACCTTAGTTTTTAAAATAGCTTTCCAGGGCATTTTGAACTTTTAATTAGTACTCCTGTGGAAATCATAAATCCCTCATGAGTTTTGATGGTTTTAAGCCAGCTGAGTGAAGACTTAATCACTTCTGGCTTTAGAAGGCATTGATATATTTAATGTAACGTTTTTTCCTTTATAGAACTAAAAGCACTTGATGGAAGAGGTAAGCACATCATCCTCTGAAATTTTAAGGTCTGAGACCTGGAATACAGAAAAGTTAAATGATCTTCCAAACTCATATAATAATTCTGTGGCAGCACCAGGAGTACAACCGAGCGAGTCTCATTTTAACTTTTTGCTTTGTTCCTTCCCACTATGCTTCATTGTCGTATTAATTACTGTGGCATGTTTGTGTCATTGTATCAAACTACAATGCTCTATATATACAAAGAAAAAAATTACATTTAAAGAAGTAGTTTGCTATCATTCAAAGATCAAGAAACTACAAAATTAGTACCAATTATAGTTATTTAATTCCGTGATATATGCCATGTCCCAGGTGTAGTAAACCAGAAAATAGTGGTTGAAACAGTATTTAAGGGCTTTATCTAATTATGTGATAAAAGATCCATAACTTATAATACATTAAAGCCTCCCAAACACAACAGAAAGAGGCAAAATTACGAATACTGAAATGTAACCAGAATCCATCTTAAGAAGGTTTCGGTCAAAATAGCTTAATTAGAATGATATGGCAAGACTAAGAGTTGAAATAAAGTTTGCCAGAAACAGCTAAGAAATCAATCCATTTCAGATTTGAGTCCATTTTTGTCACCCTGAGAGTGATTCATCACATGCTGTGCAGAAATCCCTGAATTACTGGTGATTGAGCCTTCAAATCTAAATAACAGCATGAATGGAATTATGAGATTTGGTCTAGAAACAGTGTATGTGACAGAAGGTGACTGTTAATTTAAGGATTACTCATTTAAATATGGATAAAAAATCTGAACCCATACCCTTACTGACATAATGAAATTGCCTTACGGAACATAGTTTGTCTCTCCTTGGTTAAAAAATCTTTCACTCCCTTTTACTTTCTTTCTAGACACACTGTGAAAAGGAAAAGTCAAAGTTACGTATCCGTGCTAAACCATCTCTCTTTCAGCATATGGGAATTTTTTCATCATTGGCTGGGAAGATACAGAATTTGAAAGTAAGAATAAGAAATTAATGCCATATTTTTACATTATATGCTTGTGTTCTGACTTATTTCTCAAATGAATTTCAAGGACCACATCTTTGGCATTATATGGCATATCCAATCCAAGTTCTACAGATTTGACAGAGCATTTTGATCTGGCATCTAAGCTGCAGGTGGAGTACTGCTCCTGCACAAACACCTTTGAATCTCTCATCTGAACAGCATTTCATGGCATGTAGGAACCCTCTTCACAACACAAGGTTTCAGATGCTGTGCTCCATGCTAACAAAGCCATCACGATTTGTTTTGTCTGAGCAGTTCATATTCCTAATATAAGGGACAATTAAGAAGGTAGGACAAAGGTGTGCCTAACTTGATGGCCACAGATTTTTAGGGAGAGTTTGGAGGGCAAACCACACATCTGATCTACACACATGAGCAATGATGAACCAGACTTCAGGAATCTCCTGATGGTGCCATCTAGACTAGTGACAAGATTTCTCAATTGGATCAGACCAGAGATTCACGTAACCTTTAGCAGAGCCCAGCAATCACATGTTCTGGCAGAAGGCATCCTAGACAACTATGAAATGGCCTTCTGTGAAGATTTTTATTTTTAGATCTTGGCAGCTAAGAAACAATCAGTACAAATTGTATACTAATTGAAACAATCTGTATACAAAATACAAACAATTGAAACAATCTGTATACAAATTTTAACATTGAGTCCCAGTGATTACACTGAAATTAATATTCTATATGTATTAAAAATAGATGGTGTATTTTTTGACACTGAGGTGATTATTTTCTGGAATAGTTTCCTGTACTAATTACAGATATCAATGCACTTTTTTTTCCATTGTATGAGTGAAATTACATTTCTTTATATCAACAGGATAAAGATTTCGGAAAAAATCTGCTACATAAAGCACATAATAATCCACCTGCAAAAGTGGACACAAGCCTAAGAATATACCAGCAATATACCTTGGAAAAAGTTTATAAAGGACAAGACTGTTTTTGGGCTTTAGCTCCAGTGGCAGGTGACTACATCAGGTTCACATTTTTAAATCCACTAGAAGTTGAAAAGTAAGTATTACATGATATGGAACATGGAAGCCTACATATATCCAGTTTGGAAATGCTTGAGTCTGTTTGAAGCTATCGGTGCTCAGCTGTTTGCATAAACCTTGTAACTAAAAAAATCCATGATTTGCTATTTATCTGCTCTTCTCGAGCTCCCCTCCTGAAATACATGTCTTCATTGGTAGTTAGACAGCTTCTTAATTTTTTTTCCTTTTATTTCTTCAGGTAAATATTTTACATGATAATTCTCAAAGGAATTTGTTTTTAACTGGCTGGATTCATCAATGGTGTCAGTGAAAGCCTTATTTGCGTAGTTGCCAACAGAAAGGCTGCTTGCATGAGGTCAAGTCTGTATCTCCACCTAGCGAATGTGAATGCAGTGAATGATAGTTGTTACAATAAACACTGGTGTCCTGTATTAATTAACTGGTTCATGCTTTATGAATCTTGGGTAGGCTGTAGTTTTGCAGGTTCCTGTTATTGTGAAGCTGCCTTGGATGAAGCTAACTTACATATGGTATTGTCAATGGCCAGTCCTGGCGCCTTGAGAGGCTACCTGGAATAGAGGCTAGACAGTGTTAAAGGAATAAAGTTAGTATTTATTTAAAAGGCCTTCAAAGGACACACCTTGGNAGGCCTTCAAAGGACACATCTTGGGCAGTACAAGAGCCTGGCCAAGACTACACCCAAGATGGACAATGGATCACAAGTTTTCACACTTTTATAAGTTTTGGTCCATTTACATATTGGGGTTAATTGTTTAATTACAGCTTCAGGTTATGAAGTCCCATCCTCCCAGATTGCTCGCCTCAATTCACTGTTGTTTATACTTTTTGGGCCTGAAACTGCAACTTGGTTCTCAGGCTGAGAAAGGATTGTTTTGTCTAACTAAACTGTGAGGAGAACTTGCTAACACTTTATATGAAGCTCAGAGTTATATACTAATGCAGTACAAAATCTGGAAAATATGAAGGCTAAAACTTAAGGCATCAGTCCCAGCCACGTTACATTGCTAGTCTGTGAAAATATATGGTAAATCCTATAATATTTGGTGGGTTTAAGCCTTGAATATTTGATATCAGAGGAGAGAGTCTGATGATTTAAATTCTCCTAGTTCTTCTTGAATCTAATACCCTAAGAACTCTTAATGCCAGAAATTTAAAACCAAACAGGGATTTTTATTCTTAGATGATTTTGCTTGCATGGTTGTTTGGTCAATGCTCTTGCTTATTGGCTATAATGGAAATTCTTTAGAAGCACCTGAGTTGACCAGTATTGATAAAAAAGGGGAATTCTCCTGGCATGTAGCATATGGCCTAGTAGAAACAGAAATTTTTGCTGCCACTCACCTTCCAGAAGCCCATTCCACTTCAGTCTTACAATTAAAGGAACAGATCAGAGGGCAGATCTTCCTTAGCCATTTAAACATGAGTAGTTAATTTGGAGCTTGAACACTAAAAAGGCGGAACACTTGCCTTTGTGGTTCCAGAGAAAGATGGTTTAAATATTTGTTCTGTTTAAAATAAAAATACTATATTATGGTTTGGTTTATAGTTTCAAGGCCTATTTCTGTTCTCTATAGCCCAAAATATATAAAGAAAAGGTATCTGAAACTTTCCTTCAAAACTGGAAAGAATTACTTCCCTAGAACTCTTCTGAAGTATAAAATACCTGGAAATAATACACCTTTATCATCAGGTACTTGTTCAGAAGTGGAAACGTGGAGCACCCTGGTGATAAACTGTTTAACACTACTGTGGAAGTGTTGCCAGCTGATGTAAGTCTCTCATTTAGAACCATATTTCATTATCAGAATTATATTCAGCATAAAATGTCATATCCTAGAAAATACTTCTTGAAATGTTATTGTTTTATTTTTTATAGGAAATGCTAAGAAAAGAACTAGTTGATAATGGAAGTAAATTTAACTACCCAGCAACCAAAGATGGATATTTAAAAATAGGTAAATTATTTATCGTTACTTCAAAAACAGTAATTTTGTTCCTACATATAAAATGTTTCTGCTCTTAAGGGTTTAATTAACTCTTTGATAAATTCAACATTCCAAGGTGAACTAGTAAGGAAAAGAAACCCATTGCATTACTGCATATTGTAGTATATGGTGTTTGATTAATGACTCTTCTGTTTTGACTCTCCTATCACCACTGGCAAAAGCCAAGACATCTAATTAGAAGGAGAACTTATTACAGTCCCTGTAAAGGGTCTGCATGGCAAGGTTTTGGTAGCTGGGCCAGGGGGCTGGGGGGAATCTACAGAGGTGGCTTTCAGAAAAGCTGCCAGAAGCTTCCCTTTTGTCCAGTGGAGCCAGTGGCAGCCAGCTCCAGGACAGACCTACAACTGCCCAAGGCTGAATCCATCAGTTAGGGGATGTGTTACCCATTGTAGGATAACACATTTTAAAAAGGGGGCAGAAAATCTCTGTGTAACAACAATTGCAGCTGGAGAGAGGAGAGAGAATATATGAGAGAAAAAACTCTACAGACACCAAGGTCAGTGAAGAAGGAGGGGGAGGATGCCATTCTGATTCCCCTAAGGAGGAAGGAGCAACAGAGACAACATGTGATGAACTGACCATGACCCCCATTCCCTGTCCCCTTGCACACCTGGGGGTAAGGAGGTAGAGAAAATCAAGAGTAAAGTTTAGCCCAAGTAGAATGGATGGTTGGGAGAAGGTGTTCTTAAGATTTGGTTTTATTTCTCATTACCCTACTCTGATATGAATAATTATTTTTTTTCCCAAGTCAAGTCTGGCTTGCCCATGACAGTAATTTGTGACTGATTGATCTCTCCTTGTCCTTATTTCAACCCACAAGTCTTTTCCAAAACTTTTTTTTTCCCTAACGTATTCCTGGATTTAATTTATAGTTTGTAATTAAGAGCTTTTTCACAAAGTTTTCTTGGAATTGCTTTCATTCTAATAAATGTCCATATGGGTCTTGTGGGTTTCTTAAGGGACTTTTGAAAATGGCACTGCAGAAGGCAGCATCAATCAGTCAATAGGAAGAATAAAGGCTATTCGTTTATCAGTCAGCTCTGATTCTCCAGTCTGGGCAATACTGAGTGAGGTAAGCATGTCAATAAAAGCATTTTTAGTATTCATTATTAAAGAAATTTTGCTTCTTCCAATTGTATACTATTGGCAGTCATTTGTCTTATTTCATTTTGAATAGAATTTTGTGTGGAAAAACACAAGTGAAGAATTATGTTAATTATTTTTAGGAGAGAAATTAAACATACTTCATTGAAAGTGCTGGAAATGCTCAAATGGGATGATTCTCCAGTTTTGCAGTGCTGTAACTGTAGTTACTAGGACTTGGGTTTTGACAAACAAAGCTCTTTTCAGTCACCATCTTCAGTATTAATTACATTATGTCATCATTTTCAGATGAGCCTCTGATTTTTCAGTTCTTCCAAGTTTTTCCCAAGTATTTAAATGTCAGTAAGTCATAAACAGAAATTCTCAGCAGAACTCACTGAAGAGCATTACTACAGCCTTAAACCCTAGCCATAGCTGGAAGAAGGAAAAAAAATAATGTCACAGGCAAAGCTCCTGCAGATTTTAGAAAATAATACATTTTGTTTTTTTCCAGGTACTTATCAAGACATCTGAAAACTGAAAATATACATTTTGGATGTGTCACTTGTTATGTATTTCTTGAAAACAAGGCTGACTGCAACAAAACAAAACAAAGCAAAAAACAAAACAAAACAAAACAAAAAAATATTGGGTCAAAAGATCAATTCCATACACATTTAGTTATTAATACTATGTATTAGGAAAGAGTTGAGATAAATCTTAGGTCTTTATATGACAAGGTATATGAAAAGAATGTTAGTAATTTCTAGAAAATGTTCTTGCGTAATATGTCATATATAAAAATCTCACCTTAGTTTGGCAACATTAAATAGGTATTATTACCAACAATTGACAAAGCACAAAGGTATAAAAAGTTTCACCAGAATTAAAAATAACAGACATTTTTGAAAAATATTAAGGACACGGTGTTCAACTACATTAAAAACACTGGTCAATTTTGCAGGGAAATTAGAACGGAAGGAAAAGTTGTCAATATTCATTGCAAGTATTTAAAGTAGTTCACAAGAACAGCTTAATGCTATGAAATTGATCTCAAACTTAATATAAATGTGTTGCAGCCTTAATGTAGCATAAGTTATGTTACATATTTTTTTAAATGAAAATTGCCTACAAATTATCATTTGAATAACTTGAAACTTAAATAGGTATTTTTTTGAAGATTGTAAAACTTCTCAGTGAATTGTGCATTGAATTAATTATAGGAAATAAGAGTATTATGTGTAACTATATTTTTGTAAACAGAAAATCTATTTAAATAAAAATTTGGATCCTGGAATTAGATAATCAGTGTGTACTGATATTTCAGTCCTTGTCACAAGTTCAAATTCAATATAAATTTGAAAATAAAGAGTAAACCACAGTAGTCTCATTTGAAAAGTTTTTGGGAAATGACACTCTACCTTGGACATCTACCTGTTAATGGTCAGAATTCTGTAATCACTTCTTAGCACATGAAGCACGACTGCACCCTCATTCTCCTGCACAGGCATTGCATCCTGACAGTAGCAAATCAAGTGCAATATGTGGATTTGTATTGAATGGGTTACATTAATGTAGAGTTGTATTCCTAACGCCACAGTGTTTTTCATTTAGAATGAGAAGGAATTAATTTTTTTACATAAAACAGTTCAGAAGAGTGGTTTTTTCAAAGACAACCTCTATTAATATTTTGATAATATTGCTTAGAGGTTTATTTTTTATGTATTTTACTTTATTTATTTAGGCTTTTATGTACAGGATTGTTTATATACTGTGGTGCTATATATATGTGCATGTAGATGTATGTACATACATATATTGGAGCAAATATTGCAGCCTTCATTAGGTTAGGAGTTTAATGCCAGTTAAGAATTAGCGCAGTAATCCAGCATGCTTAGAGGTATACTGGGGGACACCTTTGTTCCTCAGCACTTACAGTGAAAACATAAAACCTTGTTTTGCCATTGCTTTCACTGCAACAGATTCACTGTTTGGAGTAGTGTCTGCACTCAGGGTGCCTTACATTCTCTTGTTACAGGGCAGTGTCACTAAGGAGGAAATTCCACAGCAATTATTTAAATCAGTGAACACGTAGAATATACTAAAATAATAGATTTTTCTACCAAAACATTTCATTTTCCCAGTGAAGTGAGATTTCTCTCTAGTTGTTGAAGCGTACTTTTAAGCGCATCAGAATACTTGAAATTGTATTAGGAAATGACTAGACTTAAAAAAAAAAAAGAATTAAATGAAATTTTCCATTCTGTGCTGCCAGCTTGGTGCTTCATTCCTTGTTTCTGTTTTTACATATTTCACATAACCGTAAATCAGAGAATACCCTTCTCATCACTCTGATGTAAATGAGGTTTTACCTGATGTTGTAAATAATTAATGCTTCACAAGAACCATTAATTCTTCCCCGTGGTTTCACAAGAGCAGAGGTTTCTTGCACAGTCTGCAGAACCAGAGCTCTGCTATAAAACCAAAGGAACCTCCTAAGAGGAATTCTCTCTTAGGAGGATTTTCACTGAAGAAGCAATAGAGGAAAAGAAAGTATTCCAGCCCCAGGAAGTTTATGACAAGGGAGTGAAGAATATGTTTGTTCCAGCCCCAGGAAGTTTATGACAAAGGAGTGGAAGAATACTTCAGCAACAACTGAATGCTGAAACTGTGTGCTATTGGCAACAGCCATCACCGGCGAGTGAATGAGCTGGGTTTGTTCACAAGGAGTGGTCACGGAACACCTGCAGCTTCCTTTCCATCCCGCAAGCAAGGTCTTACCTGTGGTTTTCCATGTAATAATCCTGTGCACTGAACCTTCACACTCCATGGCTCCGAGGCCAGATCAAAGGCTGAACAGAAGCCTTCCCATAGGAAGGCTTCAGTTCAGGTCCAGGTACTAAGGAACTTTCTCTAACTTTACAACTGACTGCTTTTGAAGTCTAGGCATTGTGATTGTCACTTACAAAACCAAAGGTGGTAAACTGTAAGTGAAAAAAATAACTCCAAAAAGAGTTTCACATTACAAACCAGATCACCAGGCTCACTGAGTGGGGAATTTTACTTCAGTAATTTCATGTGGTTTAAAACATAAGTCTCAAAAATGAGGTCTACCTCAGGCTCATTGTACATGTACTAAATCATGTTAAATGTCTGTGTGGTAAGAAATCACAATTTTCAAGCTAGTTCTGTTACCAAAATCCTCTGAAAACATCGGGAAAAATAACACTCCCTCAACACTCACCTTTTTATTGTTAGGGAGTAAGGCATTACTTTATTCTTGGCCAAGAGGTGTGTGCAGCTGACAGTTTTAGCTTCCGTGCTGGCACAGATACAAAACTTCCTCACTTATTTATATATATTTTAGCAAAGAAAGGAATTAATGCTCATTGGTTTCAAGTTACATAATTCTCTTCATTAATTAGTATTCTATCCTCTATTGGTTTCATGCTCTTCATGCTAATTTGGTCTATATTTTTTTAGTCCTTTTATCATCTTTTTCTCAGATGGTAAGTCCCCAACTTTTCAGGCATTAATCCCCTCTCTGTCTTCTGGTTACTTCAATATTCTTGAAGGGCCACAAATTTAAGATTACAGTTGTCCAATCTTTAGTTCCCTTTGGCTCTCTGTATTGAAGCTTGTCAGGTTAGTTTTAGCAAACTTAAGGTTTCACTGATTTAGGGATCACAGTAAGAGTCTGTGAAGAAAACTAGTGCTGGCTAAAAGCAGGCATTGCTAACAGTTAATGAAAACAACTAATTAAAAATTAGTTAAGAAACATACGACTATCAACAGTTCAATATTGTTTTATTCAAACAATTTTGATTTTCACTGAAGCACAGTTATTCAATTCTCTGAATGATGCGTCTCCATTCTCGTCTTAAATCTTTTTAGGGACTTTTGCAAGGGGCATGCCAACATTTGTCTTCAGTACAAGAGGCAGATATGAACTTGGCTTTAATAACTAATTTAAAATGTTTTTATTTCGCTCTGCATCGCGGCACGTATGTTCAAGCGTCAGGGTGAGTGTCCAGCTGTAACTAAGGGTTTCGTTAATTCGAGGTTACAGGCTGGAAAATTCTTTATCCTGGCGGCTCCCGGGCTGCAGGCGTGTGGGGCAGGCCGACGCGCGCCACCCCGTCCCGCGGTCCGCGGCCGTACTAACAAAGCCCCCCTCAACGGCGCCGAATGCCGAGGGGCGGGGCCGGCCAGCGGCGGCGGGCGATTGGCTGAAGCTCCCCGAGCACGGCGGGCCGGCAGCCGCGATCAAGCCGCGCATTGGCTCTCGCCTCAGTTCGGGCACCTCCGATTGGCGCAGCTCGCTGCCCATCTCCCGCGCCCCCACACGTTCTGCGGCTACCCCGTTCGGCTGCGCCAGGCCGCGCGCGCAGCGCCGTGATTGGGCGGCGTGGCACGAGCTGCGGCACGAGCTGCGGCACCTGCTCCCTCATCCCCGGGAGCGGCGGG
>VYZP01017989.1:12182-37434 GCA_013400635.1 Hypocryptadius cinnamomeus | reverse complement strand
TAATTTGGAAAGCCAAAGCTAACTGTCAAAGGCTGAGAAGCACTTTTAGTTTTGTTAAAAAAAAAAAATCAGTTCTATTTAGCTGCTCATTGTGACTGTATAACTTAATTTCCCAAAACACCAATTTAGTAATAAATTGTGATTATTGTAAATTCAATGTGCAGAATGAAAAAACCACAACACCAAAACAATCTGACAAGCATTTTTATAGTTACTCTTTATTCCAACTCTTATTTTTAATAAAAGTTCCTAGTTTAGGATTTTTCTTTTACTAATTGCTAGTTTATCCCTCATTTTAAACATATATTCTTCACAGCCTAATTTTATAGTTCTGCATTTTGCCATCAGTTTATATTTTAATCCAAATGGTTTTGTATTATTCCATTACAGAAATAGTCATAAAGGATTAAGAGTGTTTCTTTGGAAAATGAAGAAATTTTCCTTTAAAGAGGAGATTTAATTACAATATGAACTTTTCTTTCACAGTTTATCAAGCATTGGTGCTTTATCAATTACAGAATTGTGTAATTCCCAGTTAAAACTGTGTTAGAAACATGAATAAAGCACAGTAATGAAATTGCTATCTATTATACATCCTTTAAGAATAGCTTTAAGATGGCTGTTTCTTCCCAGCTGCAAACAAAACAAGAACAAAGAAATGCCTCCCTGTTTACTCAGCCTAAGTGCATAACATCACTGTGATTCTTTAGCTCAACAAGGGTATCAGCTGTTTTAACATCCTTCACATCTAAAAAAGATGTGCTTACATAAATATTTATAAATTATGACTCCTTTGATCTGTAACAAGTAATAGTTAAATCAAACCCTTTGTTAATTTCTTCACTCCAAGCAGTGCACCAACACACCTAAAGCTGTAACATTAGCTAACAACTTGGTGATTATCTCTAGCAGTAAAAGATTAGATACTGATTGCTGCTACAAGATTTACTGAAATACAACACTAAAACCAGGAACAGTTAAAACTTTGTTTAAGGTAAAGGTAAATCACTTTAATGACAAAAACACTCTACAGAACAATCTCATTTGGAATTTGTTTCTAGGTCAGGAAATTCTTATGGAAAGCTGAAATGCAGCAATTAAATAAGCATTACAATTCAAAAAATTGAACATGACTGCTAGCTAAAAGACATGCCAAATATCTGAACTATGATGTAGGTGAGCCTAACTCAATTAGGCTTAGGAATACACCAAAATTAACAGCACAAAGTTTAGAACTGTCTGGAGAGAGAGCTTTCCTCCATGAGCTAGACTGAAGTATGGTATTTAGCTTCCTCATGTATGGGACTTACATACACATTTGACCTGTCTCTGATTTGAAGATCTCTATCATCTCTTGCACTACCTCACCTCAATAAAGTAATAATGAGGATTAAAAGAGAAAAATGAGTCAAGTTCTTTTTTTTATTTCCTTGCCTCAGAGAAAACCCGTTTCAAATAATTAGGTGTTTGCACATAATAGACTACTTTCTTAAAAAAGCATTTATTTGAGTATTTTTAGATCAAACTAATTTTTCTCTGAAATTCACATGCAGAAAATCTACCCTTTTGTGTCTACTAACAAGCAAGCCTAGCATAAAATCAAAATATTAATGAGAAAAGCTAAATCATGCAGTAGCATGTCAAATATTTAATTCTGGAATAAAACTGAGATTGGAGACGTCTGGATCAAAGTAAATATAGTGGGATATGTAAGAAAGACTGCAGGCTGATTTTCAAAGATATGGAATGAACTGTTTATTTATTTATCTTTGCAAATCCATCTAAGCTAAAAAATTGCATTAGTGAAAAGAAATTCACTTGCACAGCAGGAAAGCTCTTGAGCCTAAGATCTAAACTTTTTTCAAATGCTCAAAGCAATATTTATTAAGCTATAATTATTTCCTAAGTTTCTGAAAACGTTTTACTTTACAGAGCTTAAGTGACTGGTCAATCAATATCCCACATGCCACTCAAACCAAGTTGACACTTGTTGCAGAATTTCTTTTCCATAAACTAAAAAATCAAACACAAGCTCAGTTTTTTCCACAGGAGTTAAAAGGACTGTGAGACTCCTTCTCATTTCTTTTTTGAAAGGCTTAAGAATAAACTCATATGCATTACCTGGCCAAATAATGTCCACAGACACTTCTACAAACAAATTTACAGGGCAGAGTGCATTTTTCCAAATGACTCAAGAGCTCATCTCAAACTGATCTAAAGAGAAGAAAATAATCACTGATCTCAGTAATTCTTCAAAAACAATTAAACTGAAAGACTTATTTAAATCTACAATAAGCTGCCAGATAAGCAAAAGGCAGCAACACAAAATACCTGAAGAGGATATTTTCCTTTTCTACCATCACTGCAGTATTTACTTCAATATCTGAAGAGAGGAAAAAAGGTGATAAACTGTTGCACACCTGTGGAACTTTTGCAGAACTGCTGCTTTTTGCAGTGGTAAGAATAACTTCTAGTGTGGCCTGCCTTCACCTTTGAAGAAGGCTTATGCCTTGTAGTAGTTTCATTTCTCAGATTTTAATAAGGAAGCACAAGTAATATGGAAAGAGGAAGCTTTTTATGAACAATAAGTAAAACAAAAATACATAGGATCGATTAAGAAGTGACATAAAATGTTTATGTGCACCAGGGCTCCTTGTTCCATAGTAGCACACAAACAGCAGACTTCTCAAAACTTTCAGCTGCATGATACTCCTGCATATCTGCACTGCAGATTTTGCATGCTCACTGATTGAACAATAAAGGATTGTAAGAGCTACAATACTAGAGACCTCAATCAAGATGTTGTTGGATAACATCACAAGATGAAGAACTTCGTATTTAAACAAGCATTTGAAAAAAAACAAACAAACCTACTGAAATGTACTTTGTTCACAGAGAACTCTTTGTTCTTGTAGCTGTTCCAAGGAAAGAGATTTATAGTGGATCCACCTTCAGAAATATAATGCACTTAGCAAGTGCAGAACAAGAGCACCACTCAGTGGAACTATCAGAAAAAAATAATACTGGTAAAGTCAGTGCTACTTATTCATAGCACAGCAACAAAAAAGAGCTGTAGGTGATTCTAATAAGAGAAAAATCTTCCTCAGAAAAATTTCAGGTGAAAAGATGGCCAGCTTCAAGTTACAGTCTCTGTAATATGAAGTTCTATCCTTAATATTACTTATTTACTGGCTCTCTTTCCCACATATAATTATTACATTTCCATTAGTATCTTATTTCTTTTTCAAAAATACAAATTATAATTACAAAAAGGAAGACATATGAGTAATCTTTCACTGTTCAGTTTTTGGAATCACTAGCATCTCCCAAAAACACTAAAGCCTGCCTGTATCAGATTTCAAAGTATTACTTAGTCTTTAGACTTCAGAAATAAAGTTTAACATGCTTCATAAAACTTGTCAGCTGGACACTGTCAACATGCCTTTAAAATGCCAGCTACATTTACACCTGCATAAAATACCACTAGAGGATGTAACTTCCCTGCTTCCACATATAATTTTTTAAATTTTTCTGTATAAATTTGAATTTTGCAGTCCCCAAGAAAAGCTTCACATACAAGTGCTTAAATGTTTTGATTTTCACTATTTACCCTCTGAAACTAGAAACTTTTTGGAATGAGGAATTATAATTAGTGAGTCCTGTGGTAAGGCCAGTGGCAGCCCAACCAGAGTGCTTCCAAGGGTACTGGGTGCAGGTGTTACCTTTTCCGTAGCAGCCTGTGGAGTGCTGTGTTTTAGGTCTATGCCTAACCCAGTGTTGATACCACACCGGAATCAGCAGTGCTTGCACAGCATCAAGGCCTTCTCTGTAACTCTGCTCCCCCAGCGAACAGGCTCTGCAAGGGTGTGCAAGATGCTGTCAGGAGACACAGCTGGGACATCACCTTGCTTGCTTTGCCTGAGAGAGCTGTGATAAAAGCTCCAGCTTCAAGCTTAATCTGGTTATTTCGGCCCTGTGTTACCTGCAGTCCTGTCAGGTGTGGCCCTGTACCAAAGCAGCCTTGCCCACTGGGCACAACTCCTGTCACAAAACACACAACAGCTCTGGTGGAGGACCCTCCAAAGGCTGTCCTGTGGCCTCACATGCTGACCACTGTGCTCAGAGTGAGGGTCTACAGCAGGTGTGAGTCACAGGAAAGAAGTTCAGGTTGCAGCAAAGCTTCTGTGCATCCTAGCTAAACGTGACAATCCAAAACTGTACACTTGTAGTTGTCATTAAAAAAGTATAAAGTGATCAGACAGAAAGGGGTTTACCTGAACCAGTCAGGGTTTACCTGAATCTCTCCCTTACAACACAACATATTTTGCAGCATAAAATGCCGGGCAACTCCAAAAACTGCGGAGAAAAATTCTCTAAGAACACAATTACTACTGCCATATCTGGTTAAATGTTTAAGGAAGATTCTAAAAAAAGCAGAATTCCAGCGAATCATAAATGCCAGTATGTTTCTCCTTTAACTCATGACTATGCACTGATGAGCATTTGCAAGCTAAATCATCTCCATAAAACTGTATTTAAAAACACACTTTGCTACAATCCTAATTTTGATCCTGAAGCTCACTAGTCTATACAGTCATTTCATACAAATAAATAGGCCAATAACTAAAGTTTGTAAAGTCTACTCTTTTCCCAAGAGCACCTCACGTGTTCCCTTCTCATGATCCCCTCTCACTGAGGATCACTGCTCATTCACAGCGAATCTGTGTTGCCAGTTGGCTGACACATAAAATGTCCATACATATGGGACAGGTGAGTAACGCAGTCTATGAAGGTCTCATGGGGATGGAACCCATTGTCCCTATTTGGAAAGATGTTCCTCCTTCTGCCTCACGAAAAGCAAATCCATAACTAAAGTATCTGCAGATGCTGGTAGTGCCCATAAGATAGAAGGATTCATGATCTTATTTTGCCAGAGTTCTGCTTCTCTAAATGAGAAATATATCTGTATGTGTCCTACAATGCACCCCAAAATAAACAATGAGGAGTGCGTCTAACAGCTAGAAATCCCAAATACACAATACATTCATACACTCCCTGCTAATTACACTAAATTTCTAGGACAAAGATTGGTTCTTTGGGAAATGTGAAGATGTTCAGTACTCAAACACTGCAGAACCTGCTTTAGTCACCATAATGAATTACCTGGTAAATCAGTCTTCATAATATCAATGCCAACTTGAAGCTCAGGCTCAGCTGCAAGGACTGCATAATCTCCTTGATGAGAGACATTGAAGTTATAATTTGAGTTGATACCAACTAAGTTACTGGCCAGGAAAGGTTTTCCTTTTGGTGTCCTTTGCAAGTGTACTTCATTCCAAGGTATGCACAGCTCCTCTGCAATTAATTTCCGCATCAGCAGGCGACCAGCCTATGAAATAAAATGGAAGTAATTCATACAGAGCTATTGTGGTTTCTAGAAAACCATGCACCTAAAAAATGTTGGTTGATTACTGTTGATACCAAGCCATGTATTTTAGCCAAATAATTTAAATTTCTCCCTTTTATAAAAGCTGTGTCAAGTAAGTTTAAGTAGAAGAGTCCATCAGAGTATCAAATACATTGTCTCTATTAGCACAATTAACACAAGTCCCAGCCCAGACAAATAGCAGTTAGTTCCCTTCTCTACCTTAGTAACTTATTTATGACACTTTATGGCACAAATACTTTTTACACCACCCTGAGCAGTAAAATTATCTCAACAGCCTTCCTTTCAGTACATCCATTCACTGTCTAGGTGCTAAATTAAATATTCGACAGCTAAAAGTGATGACTGACTCCTTCCAGACTAATTAGCAGGCATGTATTACTATGTTATTAGGCGAGATTTAACCCTGGATCTTGTAAAACAGCTTTATTCTCCTAGTCGTTACCCCATGTCCTATGCAGAGTCCCTCGGGGTATGCTGATTTTGTCTCCTGACTTGGTATCACGACTTAGAAGTTGTGAAGTCTTTCAGAATAACTACTGACAGCAGCCTGCCGTCCCTCCTGGCTCCTCCGTGAGGCGGAGCTTCATACTTTGTATACAAGCCTTATCCTTTGGCTTTACATCCCTGAAATGCCCTCGCACGGCACGTTTTCCTACGACAAATCAGGAATTAGGACAACGCTGACTGTGCAGAGACAACCGCGTCCCGGCTCCCCAAGTACCAAGGCGGCTTTGGCATCGCGGGCAAAGACAAACTGGCCGATGCGCTCCTTCTCCTCGGGCTGCACCAGCTGCGCGGCCAGCAGCCACTCGCGGCGGTGGGGTCGCCATGCGCCGCAAGGGAAGGCCCAGCGCACGCTGCCCATGGCCTGCCCGGCCCGGCTCTGGCCCGGCTCGGTCCTGGCCCGGCCCGGCCCGACCTGGCCTGGCCGCGCTCCCTGCGCCCGCCCCGCGCCGCCGTGACCCGCCCCCTCGAGCCTGGCGGGAGCCTATCGGCGTGCGGGAAGCACGGATGGCCCCGCCCCCGAGAGCAATAACCAACCCGATGTCAGAGCGCTTTGTGAGTGACAGCGGAATGCGCCAGGTAGCGACCTATCAGGGGAAAGGCGGTGCCTGCGGCGGAGCTGCACCCGCGGTGTCGTCAGCGAGGACAGATGGGCGGGCTCTCACCTGGAGTGGCGGCAGGCGGAGCCATTCCGAGTGCAAAGAGCCGGAGAATGACGCCGGAAGGAGCCAATCTGCCGGCGCGGCTGCTGCGGAGGGTGGGCCAGACCGGTCGGTGAGCTGCGGGTGTTGGCTGCAGGTGGGTGTGCGCTGCTCGGAGGGAGCGCTCAGGGGGGACTGGCGCCTCGCCGCCTGCGGAGAGGCGGCCGTGGCGGGGAGCGCCGCATGCCGCGGCCGGGTCGCGCTGTGAGGGAAGCGGATCCCTTTGCCCCATCCCGCCCGTCCTGTCAGAATTAGTCCTCCCTTAGAATGAACGGAGCCGCCGCGGGGCGCAGGCGCGGGCGGCCTGAGCATGCGCAGTAGGGGCGCGGACGCCGCTGCCCTCCCCCGGCGGGCGGGGCGGGGGCGATGGCGGCCGCTGCTGCGGGGCTGGGGCTGGTGAGGCCGGGGGCGGCCGATAGCCTTGGCCGTGGCACAGGGAACGTGGTTGCCCGCTAAATTCTGCCTCCCTCGGCCCTGTGCGGCACTGGGAGGTGGTTCTGCACTCGAGGGGGGTCCGGGGGAGGTGGTTCTTAGTAGCAGCGCGCCCCGTCTCTGCCATCAGCACATCCTGCTGAGGGAGGTGCCGCCGTCAGCGCATCCATCCTGCCGGAGAGCCGTCCGGGCCCCTGGCAGAGCTGTCGCAGTGGGCTGGGCTCTGTTTACCTTTTATTGACTATAAAGAGGAGCTGATTGTCCCCAGAGCAGATGCAGCGCGCTGCATCACCCTAGCAGGGTTCTGGCTCCTAAGGATCTGTGCAAACAAAAGCCTCTTGTATCCCGTGCTCGTTGTTCTGTTAAGAATTCCAATGGTTGTCAACTGGATTCCCATTTTTCCTCAATTATAGGCGATCTGTTAATCCTCAAAACGTAATAAATTTGCTTGCCCTTTGCTTCTGGAATTGAGCCATAGCTAAAAAACTGGGCCTATTTGAAAATTTACAACCTGTCTTTCTGTTGCTCGCCTTTAGATATACTTACACTTCATCCGTCCTCTACTGACCATGTACAAATGATGCAAAAATGCAGAAAACTGTATTATTGCAGGTAGTTGTTACAATCCTCTTTTATTGTTGTTGTTGTTCACTGTTGCTAGCTCACTGTTAATATGGAAAACTGCTGTTTCTGCACAGGCCTTACTGTCAAGGTCTCCCTGTCCAGAATAAGTCTCAGTTATAGCTGAGTATAGATTGGTCTTTGCAAAATATTTTAAACCCAGAAGTAACATTGAATAAAAAAATGTTTAATCAAGGAATCAGTTGGGTATTTGACTTACTTCAAAATATTATTCCTATTTTTCTCCATGATTTAACGAAGCAAGGAATGCCATCTTATACATTATCCACACCCATAGACAAAGTTAACTGACAGCATAGAAGGATTTAACACAGTCAAGAAAAAATCCCAGGAAAGTGCTCTTCACCAATATCAAACTGTAGGTGAGGCTTACATTTCAGACTTTGTATTTCAAACTGTGCACTTTGAAGAGAAAATTGTGGCCTTTTGTATATTTAGTTACTGATAGATTATAATATTAATGAATTGTGGATCTTACCTAGTTTCAAAAAAATGCCTGGTTTGATTGATAGGTTTAGCTTGTCCATGCTCTCTACTTAAGAGGTTTAAACATGTAGCACTTCTTTTCACTAGTGGATTATTTTATTTTTTTTTAAATGAGCTTTGTGTGTAAATGCAAACTGAAGCTCAAGATGCATTGTATGATATGTAATGTAATTATGGATGTATTCAATATAAACCCACACTTTTAAGTAAAACATGCTATTATAATAAGGCATGCTAAGTTATTCTCTAAAGATGCTCAATACTTCATGCATGTTTTGAAAAAAACCCACATTTTAATCACATGCAAAAGTGACAGACTACAGAAGCAATTAAAAGCTGTCATTTTCTTTTACAGAATTTGCAGTTATTTTCAGCAGAAGTACAGTGTGTCGTTTTAATTCCATTTTTCCCTGAAAATGAAAATTACAGTTCTTGATCTTTTTTGGTTAAGGAAGTAATTTGTAAAGTAACTTGATGAATTGGAGAAATTTTAGAGAATATCCAGCCAGTTTTACTTCTTTTAAGTGATTACTGCTTTATCTTAATGGGTTCATGTGTTTATCAGGGAACATGCATTTAACGATCACTGCTTGCAGAGTGGGAATCTTCCACTTTGGGAGTGCCTCCAGGAATTAGTGCAATTTCCTTACTTCCTACTGATACCATGCTAGGTTTCTTTCCATGTTGTTTTTTTTTTTTATCACTTCTAAAGAACACAAAGCTTTTAAGTCTCTGTGTCACCTTTCAATCTGAGAATACTATCCCAACATTTATTATTGATAAATGTCATTTTTGTGGATTAAATGTCTCAAAATGTCTTGTGCTTTTTTTTTTGCTTGCTAAAATGATTGACTGAATATTATTTTTCTTTGAAGTTCAGCTATTTATGAAAAACCTGTGAGACTCAATTGCATTGAAATTTCCAGGCAGGAACTTGGAATTCTCTTAGTGTTTTCAATCTTAGGCAATCAGTGACAATTAACACATTAATGGAATATAAAAGCACAGAACTTGTAGTCAGTATATATAGTTTAATTACATTTTAAACCACTCTTGTCTTTTTGGTCAGTAATTAGAAGTGTCCCCAAAAGCCACAGATATGTGTTCCACTCATACTCATCTTAGTGAATGTTAAATTAGATGCATAGTGTAGAGTGGTGTCTTTAAAACTTATTAACAAGTCATTCGTTTCTCCATTCTCTTTTGAATGGACAAGGAATGAAAATAGCAAATCATCTTGATGGGTGTGCAGTAGACTCAATAATATAATATTTTTAATACTAGATCTTAGAATGCTGATCTTGACCTTTTCAAAACATATATTAATGCACTGTTAAATTTTGTATGGGAAAAGACCCCCTGAAAGTTCTCTAGAGAAATCTATACAATTTCTTCATCTTCACTGTGCTTAATTCTTTCATCCTAGGTACATAAAGTGTTCTATAAAATATCAGCTCTTAGATTTCCCTTTTTTAAAATCCTGCTCCCTAGTAAGACATACTATCCAAGCTGGGAGAAGACCATGTAATAAGCATAATGTTCCATTGAAGAACAATTTATTTCTCACAAGTTACCTGCTATGAAGTACAAAGATTTAATTTTTTTTTTAATTGGTGAGTGCTGTAGCCCAGCTGTATTTTGCTTTCAGATAAAAGCAGATAGATTGTTTTACAATTGGTTGTAAATAATAAAGTACCAAATCAGGGTTGAGTTTAGACTGGTTTTGTTGGAAGAGGAGAGAATTCTTCCATGCATGTATGTCTACCTGCACAGTGTTATTTTTAATTCCTGAATGGCCACTCCCTTGTGCAGGGTACAGTGTTGAGCCTCAGTCCCATTCCAAGGGTTTGGTCCTGTTTATTGTCAGGCAGACACAGCCCTAAGGGGCTTTTCCTGGCAAAGTACAAGCTGAGCTATCTGTGATACTTAAGTGTGCTCAGTGCTTCCACAAAACAGAATTCCCGAGGCTTTTTCAAAGTCACACATATTTGTACGTATATTTTTATCTCACTATTATAAAGTGATCAGTTTGGTGTCTTTGCCACTGTCTTTCTGGACCCTCATTTGGGTGTTCATGCTTGGTACACATCCTCTCCCTAGTTTGATATCTTTTCCTTGCTTACTCACCAAGAAACAATTGCACATCTTCCACCATCCACCATCCACATTCCACCATCTCAACTTCATTAGCATATTTAAACTTCTGTAACCATTTTATTTATCAGTTGTAGCAGCTAAGGCTATTTGGACTGTTTGTTTAGCCAAATCTTTCCAGCAAAAGTGTTTATTAATAGACGTACATTTTGTATGTTCCCATCAGTGCTTTGAACAGAACAGATTCTGCACAAACATAAGTTCATGTCTGCTCAAAGGTCACTTCACAGTTCTGTTTGCTTTACTGTTTCTGATCTGGTGGAATGGATGTGAAAGTCATTTCTAGGAGGTGTATTGCAGTGGTTATGATTTTAGTGTATGCCTGAATGTTCTGACCTTCCAACCCAAACCACTCTATGCTTCTACGACAGAGGGGTCTTATAAACAGCACAGCTGATGAGGTCTGGGCCCTCATTTCTGGATTTTGTGACAGATCTTAAGAATGCTCTTACCCTCCAAGATGCCAGGTGGTCCCTTATTTCATCCACCACAATGACCAAAAGTAGCTTACTATCCCCAGCCTCCTGTTCAACTGCTGGCTGCTCTGTGGCCCTACACAGACTGGCCATTGCTTGCCATTTGACTGTCAGGCATGCAGAATGCCTGGCCCCTCAACTGGAGACCTGTACAGATAGTTTTGAGAGGTACATAGATGTCCCCCACACATGTGTTATATGGGGTTGACCTTAATAACTGTGAAGTTTGTATCAGTTTTCACTGTAGCAGCCAACTGGCCTTGTATTTGAGGTGTCTTGCAATAAAAATAAGCCAGGGCAAATGTTTAAATTTAAACTTTAATTTTAGGGGAGTTTAGTTTTGGAATTATTTTCAGTTGCCTTTGTCAACCACTTGTTGGTTTGTTGTTTTTTGGGTTTTTTTTTAGAAAAGCAGGGTAATAGCTAAGGGGGCATTTGCCAGTGTAAGATGGTAAAGATGCAGTACAAAGCAGGGAGGTTTTGTCAAGTGGTGAGAGATTGGATCACATACAGCAGTACTTGTGTCATGTGCCAGGAGAGGCTGCAAGGCCGGTTGCTGAGCAGCACACAGACGTGTCTTAAAAAGCAAAAGTAAGAGATCCAAGTTCTAATGAACCATTTACTGGAGCTTGGTTCTTGGTAATCCACATGAAGACAGGCTTTGTAATTGGAATCCTGTGGGAGTTTGTGGAGCAAACAAAAGGAGGGGTGTTCCCCAGCATTCCTGAACTGCAGACCTCTTCAACATATATCTGCACGCCCTACGCTTCTTACCCTTTTGTCAGAGTTGATAAAATATTTATAAAAACCCCTACTGATAATTAATATGGCTTTGTAGAAGAAGGCATGAAATAATTATAAATGCCTTGTTTAAACATGCCAAGTTTTAGCTGAATTGTTAAGAGAGTTTGGAGGGCTCTAAAATCATCAACAGATTCAGTGAAGTGGTACATTAATACCAAAATTATAAAGTAAGTCATGAATTGACTACAAGACAGCTGGAAATTGAATTTATTAATATGTATTTTTTAATGGACAGAAGGGTGAATTAGGCTAGGTCATTCCACAGTGTTCATTACATTCCTTAATCCTGGACAAAAGCATTAAAGATACACTGCTGAATTTTTCTTTTAAGAAAATAATCAGATACTGCTATTAGAGATTAGGATTAGGATGCATTAGATGAGTTGGAAATTGGCCTAGTGAGACAGTGATGAGGTCTCAACCATAATGTTGTACAACAAATCTTGTATCGGTGAAAAAAATTTAGAATCAAACCAGAGTAAAGAGAAAACTGCAAGAAACAATAAGGAAAATCAGAAACTCAGCCTTATAAGTGGACCTTGGAAAGTCTGACAATTATTCATTCTAATGAAAGTTGAGAGAGGATATCAACACTCTTCATAACTGTAAGAATTAATAAATATACAAAGGAAAATTAAGTCAAATAATTTTAACAGAAGAACAAATATACGTAACCTTTATTAAATTGATGTATAATTAAGAGGTTTACAGTCTCTACACCAATGTACTGGAATAGAATTTTTGTGGTAACAGTGTGGTAAAAGAAAACTTTCTGAAACATTGATTGCTTGTATGAAAGTGATCATATGATGTCTTGCCTAAAATAGCAGAGTTCGACTTGATTACAGTAGATGTTTCCATGTTCATAATACAAAGATGAATATTACTGAAATTGGTAATTTTATCATCAGAAAGCATGTTGTAGATTGAAGCTTGCTATAGAAACTACTTGAAAGTGGAGAAAGATGTCTAGTATCAATTGTCAGTTCCAGAATTTTGCAGAAAGGTTTTATGTTTCTTTTAGAAGTGTTATTTGATGTGATGCCAAATAAACTTTGAAATTCACTTACTTTTTTAAAAAAGTTTCATTCAAATGTGGGAAACTAATGTTATTGAAGCAACTCTGCTTTTGAAGATTCAGCCTTTTGAGGAGCAGGCTTTTAAATTCATAAGAGAAGGGTATTCTAGAGAATTCTGACATATGAAAAAGTTTCATGATTTATGGAAGTTGGGGTTTATGAGGCCATACATTATCAGAATAAATGGTGGTCTTGTTCTTCTGTATTTTCCTAGTTCCTCAGGCTTAGAATGGAAAGAGTGAATACGTTGAGATTGTCTGGCCATGGGAAAGAGAAGATGCCTGCTCCAAGGGTGCCAGTGCTGGCAGCAAGATCACTGGATCTCTTCTCTTCCAGGAGACATGGAGGTCTATTTGTGGTTGGAGCTACCTGACTAGATAAAATATAGATCAGTCTGCTGTGAAAGTACCTCACATGAAGAAGACTGCCTGGTGGTTTAGTTTGCTCTGAATATATTGTGTCATCAGATGAGCCTTTTCAGAAAATTAAAAACCAAAACCAGTATTTTCTTGTTTCTGGGTTTTTTTTGGAATATTTTGTCCCCTGTCAATTCAGGTGGGCCATTATCTGTTGCTGATTTTAATTGGAATTGTGGAAGCAAAATCCTGGAATAAAAGAAATTGGAATGTTTCTTTAAGCTTTAAAATAGGCAGTCTTGACTCAGATTTGCAGTAAGGGCAGTTTATGCATCTGCTATATATAAATAGCTCTTTAAATAGGTATAAATAAAACATTCTCATGTTTAAAGTTCCTTTATATTGACAAAGTGGTATAAAATATTTTCATTGTAAAAAACAGTTCAAACCAATTTACCATAGGAAAAAACACACTTCAGTGTACAGATTTTCACCAGAAAAAAAACTTGGCTGCTGAAAGGGAGATGGTCTTAAATTTAAGTGTGTTCTAAAGCCAGTTAATTTATGCCACTGTAAATGAAACTAAGAGTGGGCAAACACAAAGCTTCCTAACAAGACTAGAGGTACATGACAAAATCAGTTTCAATTGACTAAGCACTCAAAGGTGTACTGTCACCAAACTGTCTCTAAATGACCCTGTTTGGTAAGCCCCAGCAATCCTGTTATTCAGCCAGGCTCTTGGTGTTGTTTGTATTCCATTACTGAAGTCCAGAGTGCCTCATGGGAATCCATTTAGGATGCAGTCTAATAGCCTGTGTCTCCCTTCCACTACAAGATGTAGAGTGATCAGCCTTTTGGAATGTAACATATGTAACAAAGTTTTCTTTTTCCATCTTAATTTTAAATAAAATTGTAAGCATTTGGTTTTTTTGAGGGTATGCCTAGGACTAGTCTTTCTCTTAAATGACAATTAAACACACTCCTTGATATGGTTCCTGTGGACTTTATTTTAAAAATTCCTACAGGTGGGTATTATCTGTAGAATTGTTCTCTGATATATGGCAGATAATCTACTTTACAAAATTTGCTGTGTGAATATATTTTACAAAGTAGTAGTATTATCAAATTCAGTGTAAAAGTCACTTGTAACACAAATTTCTAACTGTGCCTATGATATACAAACTAAATTCAATGCTGGGAACTTCTTTCTTTGTTTTATGGTGTATTGATTTTGTTTGGTTTTTTGATAATAATAAGACTGTAGAATCAATTACTTATTTTTCCATTTCAGGAATAGATTGAAGAAAACATGGCAAATCAACGGGATTACATTAGCAGACCTATTTGCAATGGAATTTCTGTTCCTGAAAATAAAATCAATTCCTTAGTGGCTGAAGGTCATGGACAACAAATTCTAAAAGTACTACAAAAGTTCAGAGAACAAAATATATTTTTTGATTTTAAAATTCGTGTGAAAGATGAAATAATTCCCTGTCATCGTTGCGTACTGGCAGCATGCAGTGATTTTTTCAGGTAAACCTAATTTTGGTGTGAGTTTGCAGGAAATAGATTCTAAGTTCTCTGGAGGGGAGGGAGGGAGGGAATAGAATTAAAAAAACATAACAAAACAAAAGTTTAAAAAAAATTATCACAATTTGCATATATCTGCAGAGTTTTGAGGACTGCATTCAAACATCGTTTTAGTGGTCTGCCAGATATGGCTCTTTGTATTTTCAGAAAGCCATGAGGACTCTATGAATCAGATTCCTACAGCAGTCGAAACTCTGTAATACAAGTTCCAAATCATAAATGTGTGGTTCTGCTGTTAGGTTGAACTGACACAGGTTATGTTTAAGAGTTACCTGTTGCCTGTATCAGTACTTGAAGGTCTGCAAGGATATTGTTTGACTTTTCATGATAGTCAAACTTCTCATGATACTTTGACACATTTATACTGTGAAACTATTGATTACAATACATCTTGTACTGAGCAATTGTGGATAAATTGTACATAACTTTGGAATTGAACTGGTTTTTGTTTGTCCAGCAAGAGTGGTCAGTATAGTAGAAATTGTCTTCAAAGGTATTTAAACAGATATGCATACTTTTCCTAAACTACAGATTTCAGCCTTTCAAGCATGAAATGGATCTTCCTTCTTGTGCTTAAAACTATGTATTCTTAAGGGACAGCCTTCATTCACATACAGAATATTAATTTATAAATAAGCCTTGCTAACCTTTTTATTAGAAAGGTTCACACTTGCAGTTCCACACTGAAAGTGTTTCTGAATACCGTTTACTAAAAACAAAGCCAAGATCTAACAATGAAAAAATGGACTCTCAGGAATGAGTTAATAGCCTCAGTTTAGTTGCCTATACATAGGTTAGTGTTATTTTCAAATGTCTTGGGACATCCCATGGTCTAAGTGAGTCTGCCATATATGACAGAAGATAGCTAGATGTGTTCTAATTACTGAAAAAAGAAGAAATGCAGATGAAATGAGCACTTTCTCCACTGTAGGAGCAGATTTGTTTTTTTCTCTGACACACAGGACTCCTTTCATTTGTCTTTAGCTGCTTGACAGCACCGAGATGATCTGGTAGAAAGAAATACTAGGATTCAATAGCTTCCAGTAATAATTTTTCGAACTGAAGTTAAGCACATGGAAACGCATGTATCCTTTTCATTACCTACAGACTCTTCAGATTAAAATCTGTCAGGAGAGATCTCTCCCTGCTGCTAATGGTTGATATGACGGATAATAGCAGCTATCAGGTTCATAAGTTGTCCTGCAATGCAAGGCCCATTTTTTACCTTCAAGGAATAAAAAGTACCTAGGTCCACTACATACATTTTGAAATGGAACATCTTTTGTCTTCCTTGGCCTTTGGACTTCTCTTAGTTTTGGCTTCATTGTGTAAACTGAAGAATCAGCAACATTTTGATCTTCACTTGTTAGCTTTCAGAGTCAAAGCCTTTGGCTACATTGCTCTTCTTCTACTAGTATTGTTCAGTTGCTATTTTACTCCCTAATTAGAGATTTCATAGCTCATGGGTTAATGAGGAAAGGATTATAAGGGTCATCACTTAGTATGCAAAGAGGTCTTTGGGACACAGGTGTCTTATTGTAATTTTATGTTCTTGTTTGGAAAGTCAGACAAGTTCCTGCTTTACCGGATGTTCACATCCCAAAGAGTATGTGCTTTACACAGGGATGTTTTTTTTTTCCTCCTTGGCTTCAGAAAAGGATGAGATTTTAAAAATCCCATACAACAGAGATACTAAGTGTATAACTGAACTATGATATAACACTTGTTTTATAATATTAATTAACTATGATGTATTAATATCCAGATTCTCTACTTTGCATTTGATGATTTATCCAAATCTTCCTCCACTATTATCTTGTGTCATATTCAGAAGCCACTGCTATCCTAGCTTGAGGCTTAGTCTCTGGGAGGGTAGGGCAAGGGATATTGCAGCACTGTTCTGTTGCTAGCATTTACCTGCTTGTAAAACTTTAATTATTTTATCTTGCCATGTTAGATTGTGTGAAAGAGTTAAATGTTATTACATAGTTAGAATAAAGCAGTTAAAGTTGTAATAAAATTTCCACAAATCTCCTCATCAATAGTTCATTCCACAATTTCAACCATAATCTTTGTATTCAGTCACAGTCTACTTTCTGCAGAGTTTCATTGTGTCATGCAGTCATATCAAAATCTCATTTTTTCTCTGACATTGGCCTGTACTCATATATCTCTCTGTCAACTCTAAAGCAAGAATTAAGTTTCCTTGTGTTTTTTCTCCTCATTTACCCCTTACCTACTTTTATTTCTGGGGACTACACCCCTCATCTCTCTGGCCATTTGCTCAGCCTGCAGTTTGGAAGGGGGTTTTTTTTCCACATAATTTTATGTACTCACCCACATTGCATGACCTAACTCATGGGGCTTTTTTACTGTGTATTTTTTTAAATCAGGCTTTCTTTCCCAAAGTTTAAACTGATGCTGTTCTGAAAAATTTCACATTTTCTCTCACGCTGAGAGCTGCAGACTTCATCACGGTTTGTGAAAATCCATACAAAACACACGTGCTGCTATGATTTTGTTAAGCCATCACTTTGAGTATGTTCTTATCACAAATCATTTTTACACCAAGTAAATTCATTGTTTATATAAGAACCTCTACATTTTAGACCTATTTTAGACGAGCCCACATTATTACGTGCCCGTCTCCTTCCACATCCGTGTTCTCATCTGTTTGCTAAATCTTTAATTTGTGTGTATATCTTCTGTATTCTATTCACAGAGCCATGTTTGAAGTTAATATGAAAGAACGGGATGATGGCAATGTTACTATTAGTAACCTATCACCCAAGGCAGTGAAAGCTTTTCTTGATTATGCTTACACAGGAAAAACAGAGATAACCAATGATAATGTGGAAATGCTCTTCCAACTGTCGTCATTTCTTCAAGTTTCACTCCTTTCCAAAGCTTGCAGTGACTTCCTAATAAAAAGTATTGATCTTGTGAATTGCTTACAGTTGCTTTCTCTATCAGAAAGTTATGGGTCCGTCCGCTTGTTTGATCATGCACTAGATTTTGTACAACACCACTTTTCATTGCTGCTCAGATCAAGTGACTTCTTGGAGATGAATTTTGAGATATTACAAAAATGTCTCGAGGCTGATGAACTAGATGTCCCTGAGGAAGAATCAGTGTTGAAAGCTGTCCTCCAGTGGACAAAACACAACTTAGAAACACGGCAGAAATACCTGCCTAATTTGATTAAAAAAGTGAGATTACACCAGTTACCTGAAAAGACTTTGCAGGACTTTCTGCATTCTGAAGAGCACTTACTTAAGAGTGCTAACTGCTCAGTAATAATCAATGATGCAGTTAAAAGTGTGCAGAACTTCAGTGGATTATTTCCAGATGCACGTCCTTCAACAACAGAAAAATATATATTTGTTCATAAAACTGATGAAGATGGAGAAAATAGACACACGTTCTGCTACAACATCAAAACAGATAAATGGAAAGAACTACCACATACGCACATGATTGATCTGCCAGGGTCAAGTTTGTCTAGCTATGGAGAAAAAATATTTATAACTGGAGGATGCAAGGGTAATTGTTACAGGACTGTCAGGCTTCATATTGCTGAACCGTTTCATGATGCCACTGACCAAACCTGGTGCTACTGTCCAGTCAGCAACGAATTCTCCATAGTGTCAGCTATGAAAAAACCCAGGACAATGCACACATCTGTTGTAACCTTAAATCAGCTCTTTGTAATAGGTGGAAAGACCAGAGGAGCTCAAGAAACTCGGAGTCTTTTGGATGTAGAATCCTATAACCCTCTTTCCAAGGACTGGAAATCTGTAAGCCAGTTACCAAGAGGTATCTACTATCCAGAAGCAAGTGCATGCCAGAATATAATTTATGTCCTTGGCTCAGAAGTAGAGATTACTGATGCCTTTAATCCATCCCTTGACTGTTTCTTTAAGTATAACGCTATGACTGATCAGTGGTCTGAGCTTGTAGCAGAGTTTGGGCAGTTTTTCCATGCAACTCTAATCAAAGCTGTTCCAGTCAACTGTACATTGTACATATGCGATCTCTCCACCTACAAGGTTTACAGTTTTTGCCCAGAAACCTGTGTTTGGAAAGGGGAAGGATCTTTTGAATGTGCTGGCTTTAATGCAGGGGCAGTTGGGACAGAAGACAAAATTTATATACTAGGTGGTGATTATGCTCCAGAAGAAATCACAGATGAAGTTCAAGTGTACCACAGTAGTAGGTCTGAGTGGGAAGAAGTTTCACCAATGCCAAGAGCCTTAACTGAGTTTTACTGTCAGGTCATTCAGTTTAATAAATATAGGGACCCCTGGTCGCCCGTACTGACGATTTGCTCTGGAGAATTTTGAAACTCCCAAGTCAAAAGAGTCTATTTAAATGCACAACTTGTAGAACAGTTTTTAAGTATTAGTTTACAGGTGGAGAAATACGTACTTGTTTGTTTAAATTTTCAGTTTAGATTAAATGCTGTAGGATTGCTTTTGGAAGACTCCATTAAAATGTCATTCATGCTAGTCGTTATACAGACAGTATTATATACTTAATTTTATATACAACTCTTCTCTGTAATTATCAGAATAATTTTCAAAATGGTATTAATTTTCCAAAAAGAATATTCATGAGAAATTAGTTGTGTAATATGTGTCATTATTTCTGTAATATTCACAGTTGTCCCAACAGACAAATTGCTAAATGAGAAAACTGACTGTGATACTGTTTTCCCTATGTAACTGAAGTTTAAAGGATATTTTCATTAGTGTTATTTAGATTTTCTATGTTCATAAACCTGTAACAGGAATTCATTGTCAGCTTTATCTTATCACAATGACCTTAGCAAGGACAAGAGCCAAAGTGACCTTCACAGTATTAAAACCAGGTATCTAACTTGAAGAGACTGATAATTCCTGTCATCTTATTTCAGCTCTTCAGTTTTACCAGTTTTCCTCCATCCTTGTGCCTTAGTAGTAGCTTTATTTTCTTTTTCCATCCCATTAACTGTGGCAAAGTAGACTTTAATAACATACTGCAGGGTAGGTAAGATTTCTACAGGACAGATGATTAATGTGATATCTTTGCTTCAGTCATGATGCTAACTAAAGAAAAAACACTTCAGGACATTTTCTAACAGAAGTCTTCATCTCTGAAGTCTTCAGTGCTACCTACGAAGCAGTCACTGGGCTGCTTATAGCAGCAAGCTGCAAACGGAATAGTAGCTGTTGCTTCCGTTAACTATGGAAAAAGTTTGTATCTTGTCATACATCAAATACAAAGTTACAAAACTACACCCCCCATATTAGAAGTCATAGGTAAATAGCATTTCAGAGGTGAGAAATCATCTCTTGTGGTTAAATTAATTAAAACACTTTATCTTGAGTTTCATTGTATTTTTAGATGTTAAAATATTACACAGAAAACACTACACAGTATAGTGCTTGATAAACTTTTAAGTAGTCAGCTATGATAATGTTAAAATCATAATGGACTTTTAGTGCTAATATTAGTCTAGCCATATGCTCTGAAGTAAATTTGATCTCATGCTTACAAAGTCAGTCTTCTTTCTGACAGGAGGACACTGAATTTAGCTAGGTTTCATAAATTAATTTGTAATCTTCCATGGCCTGAGAATTTCCTTTCTTACCAGGTATCCAGATAAGACACTGAGAGCCCTTACGTTCCATATAAGTATTGTGAAAGCAGTATGGTTGTCTTCTGCCAGACAGAATAAGGGTTCTAAACATTTAATCCCATCTTTTCAAGCAGTTTAAATAATGAATAAAATTTAGTGAGGCATCAGAGACATCTTTCATATGTCTTGAGACAACTGTGGTAAGTTCATTATCACATCGCTACTGCATGTACTTTTTGTAAAACCCAAGCTGAATATTAATGCTTAAAGCTTAATATTGCCTAGAACATGTTTCTGTTTTAAACAGTAAACAATGGAAGGTTCTGATTCTGTGACTGACTCTGTAATTTGTTATCAGATACCTTTACAAATTTAGATAACATCATAACAATTTTCATAAGTATGTAAAATACAATCATGTACATTTGGAGAAGATGTTAATAGAGCGGGACCCTTCCACTCAGTAATTTCTGTATATTAATATGTGTGTCAGTCCTGTAGAAGTAAGTAGCTTGCTACAGTATTTCAGGCAATTTCCACATTTATTTTGGTTTTGTTTTTTTTTTTCATAATAAATCTCCAAATCATATTTTAACTAAATGTAGCTAGGTAACATTTACAATCACCTTGCAGAAATGCAAGTATTTTTATATTGGGACACAACTACTTTTTGTTAGTGCAAAGCAAATGTATTGAGTAGAGAGAGGAAGAATACTATTCCTGCTTACTAAAACAATAGGAAAAAACCAAACACATAGGAAAATGATAGTTTTAGTTTTAATGAAGCTACTCAGGGTAGCATAGAGACTTCTTTTACCATTAATTATTGCAACTTGTCACATCATTGGAATACAAGGCCCAATTCACCTTTGCTTGTGTATTTGTGTTGTGTTTATACCTGAGTAATATGAGTATACAATTTATGCATTGAGAAAAGTAACATTATGCCTGTAGTACATGGGTATAAATAGCTATGCAAATTGGAAGAGACAGAGAATTGCAAGGGTGTTTTAATTGCCACTGTCATGACCAGATTGCTGGGTCACATAAACAGCAAGCGAGTGAGTCATTCAGGTGATGCTCTTTCCTCCAAGTTTCTCCCTACAGCAGATCTTTTTGGCAGTCTTCCACCCAGCTACTTGCTATAAGACTCTGGCATCTGACATCAGACAGAGCAATGACATATGTGAGAAATTCCTCAGTACAGAGGAATTATAGACAGTGAAAACTGACTGAAGCTGAACTGGGAAAATAGACATGCTTCTTTAATATTCTACACTATACTTGTGCAGGAACTAATGTCAGTTCCCAGTTTGACAAATCATTCATGGATTTCACAGGGAGTTGAGCTCTTACTCAGTGATCACGAAATAATGTAGTAACGTCAGTTTCTTTCTAGCATTGCTTACGGAAAAGTTACTGTGAAATGGTACTGATTTTCTGCAGTTAGGCAGGTAAACCTGTACTACAGCTCTCACAGAAGGAAAAAGGATCATTTGCCACATTTCCACACACAAAGTATTACATCTGCTAGCAGAACTGAATGCAGAAGAAGCAGAAGTATTAGAAAGTCATGTTTAAAAACAAGGCTTTATCATAGAAGAAAGGACCTATGTTCCAAACCTTGTGATTAATTGCTAAAGATGTAAGAAATCTCAGTGAAATACACAAAAAAATATGAATTACTTGCATGAGTAACTGTTGTAGTCTGGATCAAACATTTTTCAGTCTACAGAGCATTTATGCAATTAGAAACAAAAGTCACAAAATTAATGCAGTGAGTTTTCTAATATCTTTTATGACTTTTCAAAGCTCTTTGAATCAAAGCTTTATGAAGAAGTACCTTCCTCTAAAAATAGTACCTAGATTAATGATTACGTATGTTCTCACTGAAATAGAGTGATGTTTAAGCATACAAAATGCATGTAAAATTATAATCTACTATTTGCACTTAAATGATGTAACCAAAACATTTCTAATACTGTTCTATTTTATGTCACAGAATACGTTATAAGCATGGCCAGTATAATATACACGAAGATATTATATATTGTATGTGGGATTTTAATATCCAGTGATGATTATATTGGATAATCTTAATTTTTAAAGAATGCTATCAAAACATTATGGCACTTTGATAATGTTATCATACTGGTTTAGTTATAATAAATATCAATTATTCAGGTGTTTTATTGATTATGTTTGCACAGACCTGATGATTATTATTTAAGGACTAATTAATTTGTTTTCTATATTCTAAATACTTTTGTAGTAAGTCAGTTTACTGCTGTCAAAAATTAGTTATATTCACAAAATGGGGTAGATTTTCTGGGTCAGATTTATTTATGGTATTACTCTGTGAAGAAAACTGTTTACCTCCTCTGGTTAGTATAGGGTAGTAGGTAAGGTTTAGGCTATAGAATGTGCTGACTGCAGTTCCTAATGTGGAGATTAATTTTAGATGTTTCTGTTTGTAGGTGACCAACAGGAGGCAGCATAAGATCTATTTTAATTAAAACAGACTGAAAGCAGGGATGTATTTGACAATATTTATAGTTGAACATTATGCTCAATTTACTTTTTTCCTTCTAACACCCAGTAAAGCATAGAGAACAGTAACATTTCGCTGCTGCCTGGGCTCTGCTGATATGTGGAAAGTACGATACTACACATTTGCTGAGATGTTCATTCTTTTGTGAAATAAAGCACTGAGCAACTGAATCCTTCTTGGGTCTTTTTCTTTTTTTTCTTTTTTTCCAGTGAGTTTTAAACAGCAGAGACTACAGTGTTTCTAATGCAGGTAATCTCTTTTGGGGTTTGTTGGTTTGTTGTTTTTTTTTTTCAATTGGAGAACATTTTGAATGCCATAACCAAGAATGCAGTTAGCATGGATGAGGGGGGGGTTTATAATTATCCTTGGACCTTGTATTTGTATTTCCTTTGCATACTGAATTACTGTTCCCATGCTAATTTTAATTGTCTGCTGAAAAGTTTTTAAGTTTACCATTGTAAGGTACTTATTTAAATTGGTATCATTTTTAAAAATTAGACCAGATTGATATACAGGGTTTTTTATCAGTTTAAGTATTGCAAATGATTGGGTGTTTATTGTTACTGAAATGGACCTTCCATACTAGTAGAAGGAGCTTTATATAGAAGGAGATAAAAGCTACAGAGTCCAAAATTTGCATGCCAAGGCTTGCAGAAATGGCATCAATACAAAGTGATGGAGCCCAGCGTTGTCCTGTATCCTTCCAAAACTTAAAATTCTGTAACCCCAAGATTCCTCCATGGATAGAGTTACGGCAATACAAATTAACTTTCCAACACTCCAAGGCCTTTGCCCCAAAAGCCTTTTAGCTAGCAAAAGCCTTTTGGAGACATGTACAAAGCATTCCAGCAGCATTCACAATGTTAAAAGCTTGTATTGAACAATGAAGGGATTCACAGACCAAATCTGAGAGCTTAAGTTGTGTAACCCTGTGCACAATCAAAAGGAAACTGTATATGTATGTTCTACAGATCCAGGGAATTCACCATGGACTTAAACAGTTTGCATCTGAAGTAGACCATATGGTAGGGATTTTCTTCCTGTCATCAAAAGCAAGGAAGAAAGAATCTGGATTTAATGATTAAAATACACATATATTACACATAAATTCAAGACAGTTCACATAAATGAAGGAGGTCCAAGGATTTTTGTTGGAGGAAGCTGGTATACACCAGGATTTTTCACCAGTGATCAACAGCCTCCATAAGAATAACAATTCTGGGAGAAAGTAGAGCTATTTAGGTTTATGTACATAGCTACTCTGGGAAATCATATGATGCCTAATTAAAATTATTCTAATGGATACTAATAATATTTAGTGGGTTTGTCCTTCACAATAAAAAGAGGAGGTATAATTTGGACTAATTATTTTTGTAGACTAGCAGAGGATCACACTGTTAATGACCTCCCCTTTCCATCATTTCTCCACCTACTTGTACCTGAATCTAGTTTGAACTAGCTTGCAAGACCTTTGCGGTGTGCTTGAATTTGATTTCTGAGCACCAGAAAATTGCCAGTTAAAATAGTGGTAATAATGTAAAGGGAAGCCAAGTTCGTGTATGGGTCTCAGTAAGAAATATCCCAGTATTATATATGTCAGCAGCGTGGCATGGTCTTGCTACACTATTCCTCACCATTTTCCTTTTTAACTGGATTTTCAGTACACAGTGGGCAAGTATGGCAGCAAAACTATTTAGCTGTTACCAAACTGGTAAATGAATAGTTGGCTGAAACTGGAAAATACCATTTTAGGGAGAATTGTAGTTTCATCACAGTTATGATCACTTAAAGCTGTATTAGTCAAATATCTACCCGTCCAGTGAAAGGGCTTGGAAAGACTGCGCAAGTACGTGTTAACGAATATGTGAAGTAGTAAATGCACACATCAGGTTCGGAAGACTAGAGGTACCAAACTTGGAAAAAGTAGCGTTACATCACCAGGGCACCAGGACGTAACACAGAAGACAATGACCAGACACATCTTGTGTGCCAAAGGGGACGAGGAGCCCCAAGCCCGAAAGCTCCAGGAAAGCGTTTTGTGTGTATATTCACCCACATCAAAGTTGTGCGCAGCACTTCCCGAAAAATACTTTTATTTCTTTAATTACAGGATGTGATAGACGTCATTTCTCCATTTTAACCACAAACGAAGTTCAGGACGAACAGCCGGTCGCCGCCCGCTCGCTATGGGTAGCGGCATCATAAACCTGGCGGCCACCATCATTTCTTATGCACGGTTATCCCGCACGGTTATCCCGCACGTTCCGGCTGCCCCTATTCTTCCCTCGCTCCCTCCCTCGCAGGCCTCCGCCGAAAGGCGCCGACCCCCACGCTGCGCCGCGCCCTCCGGCGAAGCGGCACCACCACACCCACCCCGCGGAGGGTCCCTCGCTGAGGGGGGCGGGCCG
>VYZP01017989.1:0-12166 GCA_013400635.1 Hypocryptadius cinnamomeus | reverse complement strand
GGGGGGGGGCGGCCCGCCACAGCCCGTAGCCAATCATCGGCACGTCTGGGGAAGACAAGCGGCGGCTGCAGCCAATGGCTGCCCGGCGGCTGCGCGCGGCGCGGCCCCGCCGCCGGAGGAGCGATGGGGATTCCGGCCCGCCTGGCGCGGCAGGGCGGGGCGGGGGAAGCGGCGGACGCGGAGCACCAATAGGCGTGCGGAGAAGAGTGACAGGCAGGCAGCTCGCCCAATGGGAGGGCGGCGGCCGTTAAAGGGCCGGCGGCCCGGAGGGGAGCGCCGGGCGCAGGTGAGTCGCGCGCGCGGCCCCCGGGGACCGGGCGGGGCGGGCAGTGGGACCGGCCCGGGGATGGGCGGCCGCTCCCCCCGCGGCGTGTGGGCAGCCCCCGCCGCCCTCGCGGGGGGTACAGCGGTGGGGCTCTGCCGCCCTCGGCCCCTGGGGGTGATGAGGCGATTGGCCGCCGTCTATATGTCCCCGTGGGGAGGTCCCGTTCCTATTTCTCCTTCTCCCAGGAGAGTCGCAGGGCCCCGCTGGCCGGAGAGGCCTTGGCTTGCAGCGGACCCCACGGGCCCATCTGCTCCCCGGGCCTCGGGCTGTGCTGGCCGGGCAGCCGGCCGTGCCCCCGCCTCCCTTTGTTGCTTTCCCTGCAGCGCTCCGGGTGGGACCGCGCTGAGGCCGGACCCGCGGCCGTGCCCGCCCTGACGCCTCCATTGCGCTTCCCGTGCCGGGACGAGGCCTTCTGTTCCTCTTCGTGGCCGTGGCTCGTCCACGGGAAGGGGAGCTTCGGCCTCATAAGTCTGTGCCTTCAATTGCTTGAGCTGTTTCCCATCTAATGCGCTTTCTCCTTGCTTCGTTAAATTATCCTTTTAGGTGTTACTGGTTCCCTTCTGTGCCTGCTTTTTCGTTTGTGTAAACCGCGGGCTTCTTGCAGGGCTGTGTTGGGTGATGTGTTGTGCAGCGCCCAGATCCTCCTGTACTAAAAAAAGCTTTGTACAAAAGCATAAGTTGCTCCAAGCCAATGTAGCCATCTGTTAGGAATCACAAAAAAAGTTTTCTAGAAAGCCTAAGGCAGAAGATACTCAAGATCCTAATTTTGTTAAGAAAACTTAGAGATCTTTGTAATTTGAATTTTTTTTATTCAAGCATAAGCCCTAAAAGTTTTTTTTTAATAAAATCAAGACATCATCTTTTGTAAAAAGTAATGATTTTTGTAAAACTCCAGTTTGATGCTAGCAGCAGTCTTCCACTCCTGGTGAATGCATGGATCTTTTTGTTTGCTTCATTGTTTGTTTGGTGCATTTGCTAATTTTTTTTTTTGTTGGTCCAACATGTGGTCAGACAATAAAGTGTGGACAAAGGAGACAGAAAAGATAGAGGCTGAATGAGGATGTCTGTCTTTAACTGTGCCAAAGGTATTCAGTGTATGCATATTCTGTCTGTTTATCGAGTTTCCAGCTTAGTTTTACAGTACTTGTTTCGTTTCAACCCCAACAGTTTGTATTTCTTTTGTGCAGTGATGAGAGCCTTCTTGATCACAGGTTGCTTTTGGCCTGACAGGCCCAAAAATCAAAGCTCCATGTTGCCATCTTTTCTGGAAGACCTTGAGTCTTTATGATGTCATCAGAATTGGGTTTTTTTAGCCAGCACTTCACGTTTCTACCCAAACTGTCCAAGAATGCGTTTTGCATTGCAGTTCTCCCCAGCTTCTTGTGCACCTCCTCACTGGCAGAGCACAGGAAGCTGGAAAGTCCTTGGTTTAAAGTAAGCACTGCTTAAGCACAGCCAACACATTGGCACACTAATCCAAAACACAGCTAGTTGTCCAGCTACTAGGATGAGCATTAACTCTATCCCAGCTGCTGAGGTTTGAAATATTGGGGTTTTTTTCCTGTAGCTCTCCAGAAGGTGTACAAATCCTAGCATATTTACATTCCCATCTCTTAGGTACTTTGGGTATGTAACAGCTCATTTTTCCTCATCGAAGAGTAATATTCTGGAGACCATCTGGCAATGGCTAAGAACCGACTATCCCAAGCCTCAGCTTTTGTTAGATAATAATGTCTTTTAATTAATATATCAGTTAGGTACACAGAGCCATCTTTGGGAGTAAATATACTGTTAAGACAATTCACTAACTCCATTTCTATTAATTAGAAAGGAATTGTCTTTAACAAAGCAATGTGCTTTCAAAAAGGAATGAGTTAAAGAGGCAGGATGTCCTTACCAATTGGAAGTTGATAGTCATGAGTTTTAAAATATATAGGTTTTGCTGATGTTTCAGTGTTTCAGGGGCTTGTATCAGATGTGTTCTAGCAAAAGTTTTAAAGTCTAAAAGAAAACTTTACCTAGTAAAGGAGTTGTATGCCAATAGTTTCCTAGTTAGTATTGTAGTTCTTAAAGGTTATGTCCTTGGCTTATGGCATAAAATCCAAAACTGGGATTAGACACTTAACAAAGCGTGGCTGGAGAGATCAGTCAGGTGATGCAGAGCACTGCTGCAAGGAGCACTGGGCTGGCCCAGAGGATGGCCTGACATTTGCATGCTTTAACTCTCAGCCCTTTCTGGAGCTAAGGAGAAAGCTTACCTATCAGCGTTTTCCATGTTGATGTAGAATTGCATTTGGAAACCTAGTTTATTTTTTGTTTGTTTTTCTGTGTTTGTTGGCTATGAAGGAAAACATGGACGTGGAAAACTGCAAGTGAGCCACTTAATTACAGTCAGTAGTGTATCGGAGATGAAGAACCATGTCTAAACTACTAGACCTTATTCCCCAAGTGGGGAGTTGTAGTGCAGCGTGCTGATGTGTATGCTTTAACCAAGTTTAGGGAGAACAGTAGGAGGAAAAATACTTAGTCATTTAAGAATCCTGTATAGCTGGGAACAGCTAGTTGTAGGATTAAGTCCATTAGTTGAATCTATAGTTGAATCTAGCAGTTGAATCTATAATCTGGAAGCCATTTCCCTTCAGGTGGACCAATGTCTCTACTGCATGAACAGTGAACAAACAGCAGCTTGAAGCTGCCTGTAGTGTACAGTGAATCCTTGGCCCACTTGACTTAAAGCCTTTTAAACCTGCCTGCAGTGGTAGGTGACATGGTACAAAAGACTGTTCAAAATAATTCTAAATTGAACCTATTGCCAAGCAGTCTGTGACCAAGAACCATTTTTGATTCTTGGTCTTTGTTTCCAGGATTTGGTGGGTTGTTTTGGGGGTTTTTTTGGTAATATGATCTGTTATTAATGCAGTAATAATATTCATTACTGTGTTAATAGTCCCTTCACTGCACGCAGTCTGTCAGGTGAATTATGGGGATTCGTGCTCTCTTCAGCATCAGGCATGGGGCTAGCTGGTGCTGAGGATAGAGCACTGGATGAGCTGTAAAGCTGCCATGGTATCTGACATGAGATGTTCAGCAGCCTGAGAAGGACATGGGAGGGTTTTACCGTGGGCATATAGTGACTTAAATCTATTTCCTGTTAAAATGTCTCTAATGAATGACATTTGTTTGAACTAGTAGTTATTTTATGACATTCAGCAGGATTGCTCCAGTTCTTTTATTTATGATTATGTTAAGTTAGAAGAGCCTCGAAAATGTCAACTTTACATATTAATTTACTTATTTTTTAAATGAAAATGGTTTCTTATTTAAAATGTGTTTTAGAAATTTCAGTCCCTTAAACATTTCATGGTTTTGAAGTAATGATATAACAATTTCAGCTTCTTTTGTAAATAGTTTAGTATTCGAACTGAAATGTGTGTGTCAAATTTCAATCTTAAGGAAATCCCGACTGACAAAACTCTGAAGAGCTGAAGGAAAATTCTGTACTTTTGTAATGGAAATACCAAATCAACCTTAACAGTTTGTGACATGGATCTATGAATATATCCATGGTTTTATAATTTATAGGAGATTAGAGGAAGTATCTGAATAGTTTGTATTGAAAGTTTAAAAAATGGTTTTCCTTTATCAAATAAACAGTTAGTTCAAAATATGCATTCCTTAAATGATGACTTAGGAGTCAAGTTGTTAAATGAAAATATCTGATGTATACCTTGGAGATTTATCTTGTTTGCTCTTTCTCTCTTAGGAAGCTGACAAGTAGAAAAATACAACAAACTGAAGAGAAAATTTACTTCATGAGAACTGAGCTCTGCTTTCATTTGCTTTTAAATTTATTTGTATTAGTAGCTGGTTAGTGACAGATCATCTCTGTAGTCTGCTGTGGTGAAATTACTAGGTTAAGGCTGGAAAAAATGAAACAGTTAAAAAGAAAAAGAAAAAGCAATTTTAGTGTTCAGGAAACTCAAACTCTCCTTAAGGAAATCAGAAAAAGGAAAGAAGTACTCTTTTCGAAGCAACTTAATACAACAATTAATGAGATGAAACGGAAAGCTTGGGAGGAAATAGCAGAGTGTGTCAATGCTGTAGGTGAAGGAGAGCAGAGAACAGGGACAGAAGTGAAAAGGCGATACCTTGACTGGAGAGCACTCATGAAGAGAAAACGTCTGAATGCAAACATCAAAGTAGTAGGTGCTGGGTTTCACCTTCCTTCATCCAATTTAGATGACTCTCTCAATGAAGACATGGATGACAAAATGGGATTTGCAATTGAATCTAGTTTTGAGTGGCAAAATATCACTGACTTCAGAGAAGCTGGTGGATCTTTAACAGAAATCAAAGTAGAAGAGGAGGAGGAAGATCCGCAGAATTTTGAAGTGAGTGACTGATATATATGAGTTATATGCAATATGGCCTTTGCTTCATTTCAGCATAAGGCTTTTTACTGTGTTTTTTCATAGCATCTGTTTCTATTTTTTTCTGAACATGTGAATTAAACTGTAGAAATAAATATAATTCAGAGACATGGTATTCAAATCTAGCAACTTGGAATTGTCTGTAAGGTCTTGGATGTTGATTACTGATTTGATATCCCTAAACTTTGAGTACGTCTTAGCACGTGTATTTTCCATTTGTGTGTGCCACAGATAAGAATTAGTTGAGTCAGTGCAAGGAAAATACACTGTTGAAGGAAACTGGTCATTTTAGTATTCAGAGTGCCTTGATGGATGAACAGAGAAGTGCTCATCTTTAACAAATGAAAGTAAATGTTACCTGCAGGTACAGAAAGAAATAGAATACAGAAAGAAATATGATACAGAAAGAAATATGATACTGCTTGCATTTCTTGAAATGAACCTACAGGAGATGAAAACATTACTTGAATTTGTCAGTCAGCATTCCTCTCTGTCAGAATTTTCTTGTGAATTTTGCAAGCCGTAGTGGATTCTATAGACAAGTTGATACTCCTGGTAGTACTGAGGCTGTCCTGGGATAGGCAACCAGCTGGAGTGCAGTCAAATGTTGGGGTAGTTTTGCTGTTCCTCTTTAAACACGTAGTTCTTTTTTCCGAAAGGGGCACTCTGACAATTTTGTGTGGGGTATTTTATTGCTTTGGGTTTTTTGGGAGGGAGATTTTTTTGGGTTTTTTTTTTTTTTTTTTTTTGAGTGGGAGGAGTGGGGAAGCAAATCCTGTCTTAACTCTGTTGATATGTATGCTGGGAGAAAACCAGTGTAAGCTGTTAATGGTAGTGAGAACTGCTGTCAGACAGTGCTGAAGAACAGTGTTTGTCTTCTCTAATGCTAGAGGACTGCCAGTGGCTCTCCTAGTCCTAAGGTTTTTCTGAACACTTGCCTTCTTCAGTTTGCCTTTCTCTTGCAGCATACGTATTGGGAGACAGTTTATCTCTTTTGTACTATGGATTTGTAAGGACTGTGATACTACACAAAATGCTACAGTCTGCTGAGAGCAGTGGTCCTAACCACCTCATCATGTGTCACAAATAGCTTTACAGCAAGTGTGATAATGCAAAATGGTCAAACAAGTCCTGCTTGTTGACCCACTTAGTAGAGTTGGAAGAGTTAGGAGCATGTGAAAAATGTCAGTGTTAAATGTTTTTTAGGAATGGAATAGCCCAAGTTATTGAAGGTTAGGCTAGCTTACATAACACATAGCCTATGGATCCATCTGCTCTGATAAATAATTAGTCACAACAAATGCCTGCTGGCTTACATAAATGTCACTCAGCTCTATGAAAGGTAAGAACAACATATGGTCTTCTAGATCCAGTTTTTTATCAGTTGGTCTGAATTATCTGTAATAACTACTCTGCTGTATTTTCTGAATGTTTTTGTATGTTCACTGACAAGATTTTCCATTTTTTCTTTACCAGATATTAACTTGCAGATAAAGCCTGTTTCTCTTCCTGTGTAATCATAAAAAAATCTTCTGAGGTAGCATGGTTATTTCAGAACATATAAGTTGAACACTTCTGAACTGCTTTTAAAGATGATGAAAGAAATTCAATATGTTCTTTTCAGTCAAGTTGTATGTAACAAACTTGTTCTGGCATAAAGACTGGAATGTAATTCTTGTCTGTCACATTCCTCTCTGCAGTTTCCTATTGAGGAAGAAGAAGAAATATTGTCATCAGTTCTGCCAGATTCGAAAAAGGAAAATGACCTACCAGACTTCCCCCACATTGAAGAGTTTGGAAATCTGAGCTCTGCTCAAGCTAGGCTAGCCTATGAAGATTCTCACTTGCTTATAAATCTGGAGAAGCAAAAGGTGGAGCTGGAGAAACAGCGACTGGACATCGAAGCTGAAAGGTTGCAAGTGGAGAAGGAGCGCCTGCAGATTGAGAAGGAGCGGTTGCGGCACGTTGACTTGGAGCGTGAGCGGCTTCAGATTGAGAAGGAGCGACTTCAGATAGAGTGGGAGAAACTCAGGCTAGAGACTCTGCATGCTGAAAAACCTGCCCTGGAAAATGACCTCACCCAAACTGAAAAACCCATCATGCAGCCTCTGGATCTAGAAACGGAAAAGTTAAAACTTGAAAAAGAACGTTTGCAGTTGGAGAAAGAGAGGCTGCAGTTCCTGAAGTTTGAGTCAGAAAAGCTGCAGATTGAGAAGGAGCGCTTGCAAGTGGAGAAGGAGCGCCTTCGAATTCAGAGAGAGGGTCACTTGCAGTGAACATCTCAGCTAAGGTGTCAACGTTAGTGTTTTGATGTTTCTAAATTAGAAGTAGTTCTTTCCTTGATACTGAAACTGTCCTAGAGGCTAACATTCTTCTGTTCAGAGTTGAATGTTGATGTTAAACTGAAAAAAAAATGGTGCTCAATATGTCAGTGTGCCTACATAAATGATGTTATGTGTGAAATTGATTTTCAGTGTATCAGAACTTAAGTGTTATGTTCTTTTGTCTTCAGTATTGTACTTGTATTAGTTCGGTGTCCTCCTCTCATAGAGGCCTTGAGAAGAGTCCAGGCTGAACCTTGTACTTTTTGTCACTGTACTAACAGGAAGGAAGGATCAGAATAAATCAGCTTGCTGTGAGGACATGGTGCTGACAATAGCCTATATGGTAAAGAAGTATAATTTTGGCAGAACACAGGAATACAGAGTCATGAGAGCGATTCATTAAATTTTATTCCCTCCTCCCCTTTTTTTTCTCCACCCACCCCCATTATTGGGAAAAACAGTTGAAGAGTTATCTAGAAGTTAAAGTGCAAGTTAAATTCGTTGCAGTTGTGTTTACTGTTGTTTCATGGCTTGAACTGAATGGGAGTGCAGAAAATAGGTTTGAGTTTTTATGGTGTTTTTTTTTTTTTGGGTGAGGTATTCATATTAGGCAAAGTTACACATCAGCCATACATACTATGAGCTGGCCTTTTGGTTTCACCAGGCTGTATGGAGTAGAGCACCTGTGTAGTATAATGCTGTATGGAGTAGAGCAACTGTGTTAGCATAGGACAGGGATTTCCTGATTGATCAGGCATGCTATCTAATGAGTCTGATGACCCTCTGAAGGAAATTGCTAGACCTTGTTTGTTCTTGGAAGGCAGTAGCTGGTGATAGGAATCTCAGAAATGCAGACATGGAGACTGAGCACAGCCCAAGAACCTCTGAGCTTGAACACTTCTACACTCATTGCTGGTTCTGTCTGGCCAGCGCCAAGGTCTGGCTGCAAAGCAGCCAGAAGAGGCTTCTGTGTCTCTCTGTGTAATATATTTTAATTAGACAAACAGAAATGGTCAGTGCTGAAGGCTGTTAGTATTTTTCATAGGCAATGTAGTCATATAANNNNAGTAAAAAAAAAAAAAAAAAAAAAAAAAAAAGCCAAGGAAGGAAGCTTTCTATTATTTCATATATGTTTAAATCCTGACTGAGCCAGACTTCACCTCTCTCATCTTTCTGCAAGTAACTGTCTTGTTAACTCCATTGGAAATGTAGAACTGTGGGAATACTAAGTCTAAACATATGTTGAGTGACTTAGGTGAATTCGTGTGCAAGTAAATAATATTTATACCACTACAAGTTTACTTTTATTCTGCAAAGATTATTTTTTTATTACTGAAACAAGTGTGATTCTACAGTGGAAATAAATTTGACTACTACACTCCAAAATGGCTCTAGAGGCTTTCTTCACAGAGAAACTAGGCTACATCTGAAGAGAAACCTGGGTACTGAACACTGCAGTACCCCAAAGTTACTGGTGCCTGTATTCCCTGTGTAGTCAGTCAGAAAGATGAGGCACCTCAGAGCTGGACTTAAATCACCTGGGACTTTCTTGAGAAGGGAAAAAGAAAGGCGATACTAACCATTTAGATAAAAACGCCCTGGGGAAAGTTTCCCTCAGTTTTTTCTTCCTAAATGTGGTGGGCTGACCTCAATGGGATGCCAGGTGCACACCAATATTGCTCCATCACTCTTCAGGGGAGAGACAATATAACAAAAGGTTCATGGGTGGAGATAAGAGCAGGGAGAGATCACTCAGCAATTACAGTCATGGGCAAAACTGGCTTGACTTGGGGAAATTAGTTTGCTATCAATCAGTTAAGAGTAGAGTAATGAGAAATAAAACCAAATCTGTAACCATCTTTCCCACAGCATTCCCTTCTTCCCAGGCTTAATTTCACTCCTGATTTTCTCTCCCTCTCCCTGCAAGGGGTGCAGGAGTATGGGGTATGGGGACTGTGGTCATACGTGTGCTGACTTCAGCACACGCTGTCTCTTCCCCTCCTCTGTCTCTTCCCCTCCTTCCTCAAGGGGAGGAGTCCTCACACTCTTTTCCCCTGCCCCGGCATTGGGTTCTTCCCACAGGAGACAGTCCTCCATGAGTTTTTGTGACGGGAATCCTTCCCACAGGCAGCAGTTGTTAATGAAGTGTTCTGATGTGGTTCCTACAGGGTGCAGTCCTTGAGGAACAGGCTGCTCCAATGTGGGTCCCTTGTGGAGTCTCAAGTCCTGCAAGCAAAACTGCTCCAGTATGAGCTCCTCTCTCCACAGGTCCTTCCAGGAGTCTGCTCCAGTGCAGGCTTCCCCCAGGGTCAGAGCCTCCTTCAGATGTTTCCACGTGCTCCAGTGTGGGCTCCTCCATGGGCTACAGGTGGATCTCTGCTCCCCCATGGGCTGCAGGGGCACAGCTGCCTTGCCATGGTCTGCACCATGGGCTGCAGGGGAACCTCAGCTCCAGCACCTGGGACACCTCCTGCCCCTCCTTGTGCACTGACCTTGGTGTCTGGGGCTTTTTTGTCATTCTTCCCTGGGCTGCATTTGCTTCTGTGCATTTTCCCCTTCTTAAATACATTATCCCAGTGTCACTAGCACCATCCCTGATGGACTTGGCCATGGCCAGGAGCAGATCCATCTTGGAGCCCCCAGGATTGGCTTTGTTGGACACGTGGACAACTTCTGGCAGCTTCTCTCAGAAACCACCCCTGTAGCCCCTCCTACTACCAAGACATTACCTCACAAATCCAATACACCAAAACAAAGGGACAAATTGGCAGCTCCCTGGTATGCATTGTGCAAATTGGTATTAAAGTAACTTTCTGTGATTTGGAGAAAATCTTTTTCTTTTAAAGCATGAAAGAGGCAGAAGTCATGGAGTTAGTCAGGTGTCTAGTGCATGGAACATTGACCAAGATAGTGGGATAGCATGGATTTTATCATTGTGTGCCCTGAGGTGACCAACTTTCTAGATAACTGTTCTGACTGCCAAACAGGGTCAGAATAGGAACGAGGGGCAACACTGCCAGCTCTGCAAGAGGTAGTGACCAGAAGGACCAAACCAGGAGAGAGAGAACATTCCTACAATCTTATCTGGAAGATGTGTCTTGCCAGGAAGGAGCAGATGTGGATTCTGGCTCCTGTTTTGACAGGTAGTTGAGCTGCTGCTTGATCCCAGCACCTCTGTCTTCATTAATTACTCCATTAGGATAATGATTTGTATTTTACATTTAATGTCTTCAGAATTGTACCCCAAGAGCATTAAAGGTTTTAGGGAAAAATAGGTAGATAAATCTGAGCCATCTCTGAATTCTGAATTGTTTCAGCAAGTTGAACACTTTTCCAAATGTTAATAGAGCTGTATGTAAGCAATTACTTTTCCTAACAACTGTTCAGCCTCCTAGGGAAATGATGCATCTTTTGGTTATAGAAAACATCTTGGAAAATACTGAATGATGAAATTAAGTGTTGAGATAAATCATTAAAAATACAGTTTCAATATAAGATTTAGAGAAAATTATAGAGTTTAATGCAACTATTTTATAGCTTGCTTTTTTCATAATGAAAATGTGGGCATTTTGTGATAATTTGAATAAAAATGTCATATATTTAAATACTAATCTTCAATCCCTTAGACTACCTCCCCTACCAATCTGTGATCCTGATGGTGAAGCCCAAGGTCAAGATTTCGACCCTGTAAATGTCTCCCAAGGTAGGACATACACATGAACTCACTGTTCTACCAACATTGATCATGGGGTAAAGGCTGTAAATGCAGTCCCCAAGAACAGCCCAGGATGAACAGCATCCCAACAGGACACAGCTGACAAAGCACACTAGGATTCAAAGACAGCTTCCTTTCTGTGAGTCAGTGGTCGTATGTCATTTCTAGGACATTTTGAGCAACTTTCTTTGTGCATAAAGAGGTGCGTCAAGCAGCGTACGCAAGGTGTAAAACATTAGTTTATTAAGATAAACAAGAGATGGTTAGGATTTTATAAGCATTTGTATTATTAAAAATACCTTATCCAAGGTATTTTTACTAGCCAAGGAGTTATCAGCCTGGAGAGGTGGAATTTCTAAAAGCCCCCACGCAAGTGGGAACAGAAGCCCGTAATTTATATTTCTTCACCTTTTCACAGAACTGTTCATGAGTTGCCCCAAAAGAGCATCAGTGATGAGTATCCTCTCTGGCTCATTCGCCCCCAAAAGCTCCCTGCAGAAAGGCACGGAGTGCTCCAAGGAGACGGAGTCAGACCTAGGGCTGATATTTTACAAACACAAAAATACCCTCAAAAATCCTACTCTCTGTCAGTCAGGAGCCTTGACAGAAGTGATAGGTGGGAGAAGAGGGAGGAGGAAAGACTAATTTTTCTCTGTTGTTGCTGAAATTAATTAGTGAATTTAAGCCAGACTATGTCAGAAAATGTCACCACATGCAATGGTATTCATCTTCTTTCTCTTTTCTCTTTTCTCTTTTTTGTTTTTCTTTTTTTTTTCTCTTTTCTTTCTCTTTTTCATTGTCTTTTCTGTGTATCACTGTAAGTCTACATACCTGCATCACTCAGACACTGTTGAAGTTTGCAGCTAACATTAAGATGAAATATAAGTAGTCTGGATTAGTCTGTAGGATAATGGGTTTGTTTTGCATCAGGGGCTCAGAATGTTTGTAGTTGGTATTAGGACTATGGAAAGATTTTAATCCAAATAAAAAAAAAAAAAGAAAAAAGAAGAAAAGAAAAGTATTGCGGTTTTTAAATAAATTCCCACCTGTTTTTTTTGTTTCCAGATAATCAGTTTATTTGAAGATGCACGCTTCAAGTAAATACGAGGAGGGAAGAACACCTTTAGTATAGGCTTGGGGCAACTTGTAGTACTGCATCTTTTCCTTTTTTTTTNCTTTTAGTTCTGCATCTTTTTCTTTTTTTTTTTTTTTTTTTTTTTTTGGTGGTTTTTTTTTGTTGTGGAGTTTTTTGTTTTTGTTTTTTTATTTCTTTTGGTTTTTTTGGGATTTATTGGTTTTTTGTTTTTTGTTATTTGGGTTTTGTTTTTTTTTTTTTTTTTAGTTTGGTTTGGTTTGGTTTGGTTTTTGTTTT